>JAODFW020404119.1:0-12115 GCA_027575235.2 Palythoa mutuki | reverse complement strand
AGTTGACTAACACAGAAAGCTAAGAGTTGGCAGTTCGCTAAAAGCCCAAAGACTATAGCTACTACAGTAAACGTCAGATGAATGGAAATTGCTGGACAAGTATATGAAGACAAATTGTGTGTCTCATTGACGAAGGAATTATTCATACTCACAATCAAGTAAAGAAACGTTCAGTAGATTATATTCCTGATTATAGATTATATTTGCATTATTGCAGCTTTTTATCGGAAGACAGCTTACACTTGTGATCCTAAAACCTAACAATAAAAGCAGCTGTTGTGCTTTGGTGCACAATTATGAGAACATTCAAAAATTCGTTTTTCATTTAACAATATAAACTAAAATAGGAATATATTATGAACACCACATTACAAAAGTCGGCCAAATAATTTGACCGTCCCGGCGTAGGCGATACAATATTTAGCAAATTTCAGTTGTTTGCTCAGTGATACCAAAAGAAAGAAAAATGTGAACTTTATTCAAACATGTTCTTTTTCAAATTAGAATTTGACACAATATATACATGTTCTAATTTAAAATAGGAACATTAGTATCGATACACACATATATTACTTCCCGGCCGCAAACGATTTTTCATAATTTTCTATTTCAACTGCTCCAAGGTAACACTTGAAACCGTTTTTTAACGCCCATAATCCGATGTCTATTTATTTACTTTTTTATGCACCGAAAATTGAGCCATCGTCTGAACGCCAGAATTCATTAGTCTCGCCTAGAAAAGATGCAGTTGGATCATTATCTGAGAAAAGCGCGATAATACAACAGCTGCGGTCTGTCAACTCATTGGTAAATGACACTAGAAATTAAATTGCAGTCTTGATGATCCTTGACATAAACTTAATACTGAAGGTTACTTGTGAGATAATTTGTGTTACGTAATAAATTCACGGACTGGCGAAGTTTGACATCCTTTCACTTTTCCATTTAGTACTTGGGACCCTAAAAGTTTTTGTTATTCTTTTATAAAACTTAAACTATTACTGACTTATTACTGACTTCAACGTGATAATAAGTTAAGCAAGGATTTTGATTAATCAGTTGCAAACGTTTAGTACCTAAAAAATAATTGGATTCCGGTCATTTTGCATGTACTGAATTATTGATTGTCTCAAGTACAGCACGGAATGGTTTGGCGAAAGGAAGTCAAAATGTTGTCTTATTTTGAGACAGTTTCAAAAGAGAAAATTGAAGCATCTAATAATAAGCCAAATAGCCTGTGGTACCCGAACAGCTATATATAAAGAAGCGTTGTTAGTTCATTTACACGGATGTAATAGAGGTACAAAAAATCTTTTTAATTTGCATTACAGCCATAAAAATTGTTGTCATGAAATCGTCGAAAAAAAGCTTTAAACGCCATTAAAAAAGTACTCAATGTCCCTAAATGTCGTTTTTAAATCAGATTTATTTTTTTCCAAGTCGTTAAGGGGCCAAAGAGGAAATGAAGCACCAATTGCTGATGCCAAATCGGTGTTTCATAAAGTTTAATAGTGCCGCGAGCAAATTATAACGAACCTTGCGTGAAAGAAATGTGAAACGTTTCTAGATGGTATCGCTCAAAACAATTTAAGGAGAAGATTAAAGCTAGAGACATTGAGGACCTGTTTATATGGAGCAGAGCCGGTCAGTAAGCGAGCTGGCGCACTTATCGAGATGAGCTTTCATCCCTTCCATGAGAATAAAAAACTCATTCCGCCTGGTATGTTTAAATGGGCAACACGTCCATCAAACTTCCATCGGTTGCGAAGATTTTGGTTGTGGCTGGCGAGATTTCAGTGAGCAGCCAGTTCGTTTTCTCATATGAAGTAAATAGTTTTTAAACTATTCAATGCTACTCGGCGAGTAGAGATAAACTCTGACGATGGGCTAATGTTCCAAACGACAGCTTTCCAATTTCTTACGGCGATGATATTTTGTTTATCACACATTAGTTTAAAATTTTGTAAAGAAAAAAATAGGCAGCTGAGCTAGATCAGGTCAATATAAAACGTCCCTAATCGATTATAATTTTGTTGTGTGCAATACTTTTGTTTCCTTTTTTCCCGATCAAATATACTCTACAGCAAAACTGTTTGAACGTTGTTTTAATCTTTGCAATGATTAGCAGTAGGTACTTCTTCATGAATACATAATTAGCCTTTACCTAAACGAGCAGGGGACTGGGTACGAATATTTAAAATTGATTAATTGAAAAATGAGACACGCCATCTGAAAGAGCAGCCAAATATTAGTAAGTTTACCAAATTTGAGAGTCATTGGTTTAAAGGTAAAGGCATGGTACACTTTTAAAAATCACCAAATTTAAGAGACTTTTGTATGGATTGGATGGACGCTTATCCCTCCAGTCCATACAAAGCTCTCTTATTTCTCTTTAAACTTACTAATATTTGGCTGCTCTTTCAGATGGCGGGCCTCATTTTTTAATTCAATCAATTTTAAATATTCGTACCCAGTCCTCTGCTCGTTTAGGTAAAGGCTAATACAGTCCTCTTGGGAAATAAGGTTTTTGTTTTAGATGTGGTAATGAAGAAGACATGAAAGAATGTTCAGCTTAAACAAAGAACCTTACGCTGTGTTTACATGACACCGCATCGAGTTTCGTTCCGGTTCGAATTGGATTTCATTCTACGTTTATATGGCAGAATCGAAAATGGTAAACCTGCATTGTTTCAGGTCATCACACACACATTTCTGGTCTTCATCTTGGATCTGTATCTCCCAGTGTGCATTCGCGCACTAGGCAGCGCCCCGCTGACCAAACAATCGAAGGCTCCGGGGATAAGACTGATCTTGTTCCGGAATGAACTTCCATATCCGTTTACATGATTCTGGAATAGAATCTCACAATGGAATGAAAGTTTCGACCCGGAACGAAGACCCTGTGCGAACTCGATCCGTAATGACTTCACTTTCGTTCCGGAGTCATGTAAACACTGTGCACTCAAATGCAGAGCTTCAAGAGGGAGAATGAAGATATCGGAGCAAGTTCATTCCAGATTCAAACTCGATGCAGTATCATGTAAACACACCCTTATTTTCCATGAGGACTGTATTGGGAAAACATTGAGGCTAGTGAATAAGGTCCAATCCTTTTTTTTTGGCTCTTTTTCCACCCAAAGGTGTATGCTAATGGAGCAGAATGTATACAATGACATCATAAAAGATTCGCCTACATGCAAACACGACAGAAATGCTGCAGCACTTTTACTACAGATTCGAATAAAAAGTAGGCATGCAGGTCATCTCATTAGCTGAACTTTCAAATAAATCGAGCCATCTTTATGAGCAAGTTCCAGTTCACTCATTCCATTTCCCTACTAGTGAAAACTTTTCTTGGTTTAGGTTTAAGAAAAATTCCATGTGGTGAACCTAGAAAATCAGAAAGTTTTCTTGGCTTTTATTTTGAAGTCTTACGATTGGATAAAGTTTCATTAAATCTTATTTCAAAACTATGTTCTGTACAATACTCTCAGTGTGAAAAGCTAAACATTCGAAATGCAGCAGAACAATTAGCCACTTTAGAAACGAGTTTAGGACTGGGACGAATTTAGGACCGCAAAGGCGCTTGGGATTGTTACTAGGGAAAGAGTTATTGAAGTGCAGCGTTTGAGGCGTACGGATATGAAATTACAACGAGCAAAAGTGATTTTTTTGCAAACAGAGAAAGATATGTCAGGAGCAAAGCTTCGAAGTCCAATAGAAGAGAGTAACTGCACAATTTTGCGACGTTGGCTCTTGTGTAGAGACACTAAAACAACAGGAAAACTTATCGAGCTTCGACAATAGTGCGTTGTTTATAGACAAACCAGGGAGACAGCGTTGGTAAATGCGTACGGCTCAGTTTTTTTCGTCCTTACCAGTGATGAGCACAGACGCGAGTCATCGATGGTTCTATTTTCAAAGTTTCATTCCTCGAAATAGCAACATACTTTTGACGAAGCTCGGGGTCTTTAGAAATACAATAAAACTTGAAATCAGCAGGTTTGTTGTGTCAGATATTGTTACAATCAGGAAACAAGCAGTAAAAGTTTGGTGTTTTTTTTTCCAGCTTTGTTTGTATTAATGTTTTCAAGAGGTGTCCCCTGTACGATCCCAAGCGCCTTTGCGATCCTAAACTTGTCCCAGTCCCAAACTCGTGTCCAAAGTTTACCTGCTTCTTACTCGGACCATTCTAGAACTACAAGTCATTATTGCAACGTTGCGAATCCAGTTGCAGCGTGTAACCTGTACTGGGCAACTTGCTTCGCAACGCCAATGTCGCAATCCATATTTGACTGGCTCCTAAACTTAGCGTTATAGCATAAAACATAAAAAAGATTCACTGTAAAGACTGCTCCACAAACAATGAAGGTATAGTTCGCCTTTAAATTCAGTCATACAATACATGTGTGGTGTAAGGCGTTTCATTTTCCAGTACCTTGTTATATTTTGTTTTTTCTTCATTAAAAACTGCTCACAGAAATAAGAACGAATTAAGAACAAATTGAGGCTGAAATCGCCAAAAAATTAAGAACAACGAGCCTCGGCAAAATTTACTGGTTCTTATATAAAAAAGTGTGTTCTGAAACTCAATTACAGCCAGCATTATGCCACAGGCGATAGGAAACACGAGATTATAATTTTTGAAATGATATCATTCTTAACTCATCTGTTGTCCAATGTATGTTTTTAATACACAACTTGCTCCATATTATCCTGAAACTGCCACAAAGTTCCCAAAATAAATCCAGTGATATCTGTCCGCCATTTGGTTTGACCGTTACACTTGGCTCCAGCTCCCTCTCAATTTCGAATTTAATCAATGAGGCAGTAACTCTCATACGCTTAACACCCAGAAACCCGTGCTTATCTCCAATTTCTGCAGTGTTGGGCGGATGAGAGTCATTGAATTCCCCTGAATGAGACACTAATCCATTGCAGGCCAGTCCCTAGCAGAAGCTGCTACTCTTTTTACCGACCTAGCGAGGATGGAAAGCTGAGTCAGCTTTCGCAGAAAAGAAGATCACACAAATGTTCAACACTCGGGGCCTTGTGGTTGGAAGGCAGGAGTCTTACCACGTACTGCGCCAACCACGCCGCCCTTGAGCCTGGCGAGCTTTAAAGTAATAACGTGTAAATGTATTTTGAAGCTGTGGAAATAACCATTTTGATAATTAGAATAAAGGATGTGGACCTTGGTGTTTTGTTCTTCTAGCACAGATAACTCTACGTTATGAAGTGCTAATTGGCTTACCTACACACGTGACTCCATCTCCTGAATATCCCGTATGACAAGTACAGTAAAATGAGCCCGCAGTGTTCGTGCAGTTGGCATCCGCGTGACAATTGTGACGGTAGCTACTATGACCTGAAGCAAGCTCACTTGGAATGCATTCGTTTATGTCTTAAATAGGATGTTAAACACAAAGCATTAACTTAGCCTTGGTCTACAACCAATTTAAGAAACTGAATAAAATAGTTAGGTCGGGTACCTCGCTCTGATTGGCTAATTTACCACGGATATATTGTTTATGTGTAACACATTACGTAAGTGGATACGTAAATCCACCAAAAGAATAGGTTTTGGTTTTCCGTAACAACTGTAAAAAAAGTCTAAGGAAAAGATCGAGTTGTGAAATAGGACAGATAATATCCCAACCATGACAACTGAAAGATTTTCCAATGTTTAGCTTAGGTTTCCCATAGGCTTTCACAAACGTATTCTGCACAAAAAAAACTTGCTTTGCCTAATCATATTTTTAAGTGCAAAATGAGTATTATAAAAACTTTGAGCTACCTTACGCTTTATATCTGCTAAGCAACCTCGTGCGTGTACACTTTAACTCGAGAGATACATCAGTATGAATCATTTTTCATTATAAGCAACAGTAAAACACCGTTTGGCCACCTACCTACGCACGTGACTCCGTCTCCTGAGTATCCCGTATGACAAGTGCAGTAGAATGAGCCCGCAGTGTTGGTACAGTTGGCATCAGCGTGACAGTTGTGAGCATAATGGTCATGCTTTGAATCAAGATCGCTTTTCGAGCACTCGTTGATATCTTAAAACATAACGATACATATTCATTTAATATATTTCCGTTTAAGACAACGAGTTAGTTTACATAAATAAATATTATCATCATTATTATTTTCGTTATTATCAAACTTACCTACACACGTGACACCATCCCCTGAATATCCCGTATGACAGGTGCAGTAAAACGATCCATTGGTGTTGGTACAATTAGCGTTTGTGTGACAATTGTTAGTGCCGACTGCACATTCATCGACGTCTGTGAAAATAGGATGTTTTTAAATTTTGCAATAGATCTTAGTCACGATGACGTCACGATATTTGCGTTTTCGTGCATCAAAACGAGGCTTAGTTGTGATTCTTAGTCACTACGTGCAGCGAAGCGCAGTGAACTTTAATGTAGTTTGGGTATTTTTCGAGTGTTGGATGTTACTTAATTTATCGCTGGTGCTTTGCAAAGCAAGAATTCTTAGCATCATTTCCTGCTCCAGGAGAAGGAATGAAAATGGATTGTTAAAATAAAAAAAACTTTCTCGATCTCCAGTGAATAAACATCATGCAACATACTTAACAAATTGCTTAACAATTAAAAAAGTTACAGCACAGTCAAAATTTCCGAAATTGCACAAAGCGCCTCACCACCAAGCCTCGTTTTAATGCCCTTGTGACGTCATCTTGAATAAAGGTTGTTGCTATACAATTTTATGACGTAATGAAGATATTTCTAATCTATTCATATTTGGTTTTAAGATTCAATACAGCATGTTTTCAGTTTTCGGTTTTAAGATTCAATACAGCATGTTTTCAATTTTGAAATAAAATTTTCACGGCCAGTATCTATGGCTTGGATCAGGAGCTTTAAGCGTGCTGAGCTATTGAAACCAAGGTTGTATTACCACAGCAGTTTCGCGTTTCTTACCACAGGGAGGAAATACTGCTCATACCGTCCTCCCTACCTACCCTCGCATTTGACTCCATCTCCTAAATACCCCGTGTGACAAGAACAGTAAAAAGTCCCTTTGTTGTTCGTGCAATTGGCGTTATGGTGACAATTGTGAGAAAGATGGTTATGCTTGGTTGAAAGTGTCGCACTTCTGCATTCGTCAATATCTGCAAAATGGTTTAAAGGTATTAAAAGAAAATAACAGTAACAGCAGTAGCCATAACACTAGCGCAAGTACTAGCGATGGTAATAGTAACAGCAATAGCACTAATACAACTAGAGAAGTAGCAATATCGCTAGCAATACCAACACCAAGACCAATACCAAGAGAAATATCACTAACAATAGTGATACCAAAACTAACACCAATCCCAACATAAGTAGCAATTCCAAAACCAATATCACTAACAATGGCAATATCAACAGCAGCACCAACACTAACACCAAAACTAATACTAACATCAACAACACTAATTACAACACCAACACCAGCACCATTACCAACACCAACACAAAAACCAATAGCAGCACCAACACCAGCCCCATCACCAGCACCAACACCACACCAATACCAACAACAACACCAACACCAATATCAACACCAACGCCAACACCAACACCAACAACAGCACCAGCACCAGCAGCTGAATCAACACCAGAACCAACACCAGCAAAAGCATCAACACCATCACTATTACCAATACCATTACCAATAACAACACCATTACCAACACTAATACCAATAACAACACCAACAACAACAACAACAACAACTGCAACAACAATACCAATACTAATAACAACACCAATACCAACACCAGCACCAGCACCAATACCAACACCAACACCAGCACCAACACCAATAACAACACCAACAACTCCAACAACAACTCCAACAACAACACCAACACCAATAACAACACCAACACCAATACTAACACCAGCACCAATACCAAAACCAATAACAACGCCAACATCAACACCAATAACAATACCAATGACAACACAAACAACACCAACAACAACAACGACACCACCAATAACAACACCAACAACAATAACAATACCACCAATAACAGCGCCAACGCCAATACCAATACCAAAACCAACGCCATTATCAACACCAATACTACTACCAATCCAACACCAATATCAACAACAACAATAGCATTACCAATACCAACACTATCACCAACACTAATACCATTACCAGTACCAGTAACAATACCAATATAATATATTCTAAATTTTTGGCGTTCACTTGTGTCAAGTTGATGTATTCTATTTCTTACCCTCGCACGTTATGCCGTCTCCTGAGTATCCCGTATGACAGGTACAGTAGAATGAGCCCCCAGTGTTAGTACAGTTGGCATCAGCATGACAGTTGTGGTGATAAAGTTGGTGTATGGCTGATAAAGAACCTTTTGGCAGGCATTCGTCTAAATCTTAAGCATTATAACATAATTATTTGAAAATTACAAAGTTTTATAGAATATTTACAACATTCTTTAAAACCAGAAATAACTCAAATCTGTTTTAGGAAAAAACGTTAATTATTTTAATTAATCTAGCATTGCTTATTTGTTTTTGAAACATACATTGCATCGAATTAGTTTTATAAATCCTTGGCGGTCTAGACATGATCATTTAACTCCTCATGAAGGGATCAAGAACAGGAGATAGCTATAACTTTTTGGAGAGAACACAGAACTAACAATGTCTGTGATTGGCTGAGTAAGGTTGGGGTAAGCTTTATCTTTCCTCCGATTGGTTCAAACGATCTGCCGATGTTTTCTAAGCGAAGTTAAAGCCAAAAAATAAGCGAAGTTGTTCAAACATAAAAATATGCAGTCACACAAGGACTTACCATGACACGTCACTCCATCTCCCGAGTATCCCGTATGACAGGTACAGACGAATGAGCCCGCAGTGTTGGTACAGTTGGCGTTAGCGTGACAGTTGTGATAAAAGTGTTCGTGTTTACTTGCTAATGCACCCCTTACAGAGCATTCGTTTATATCTGCAAAGAAGAATTTCCTATTTTCATGAGATGGTCTTCCTCGAAAGCTGATATTTTCTCTTCGTGGGAAATATTGCCGTTAAACAGAAAATGATGAAAAGAATGACCGAAATTTCACCTAATTTTCTTACCTACACAACTGACACCATCTCCTGAATACCCTACGTCACACGTACAGAAATAGGAACCTTTCGTGTTTGTGCAGTTAGCATCAATGTGACAGTTGTGTGCAAGATCTCTATATTTAGGAGATATCTCGCTGGGGATACATTCGTTCACATCTGTTAGAAGAAAAACAAAAAAACCTTATTTTCACAGATAATGCTAAACTAGCCTTAATCTTACTAGACGCGGGGCACAGTCGATGGTTAGAAACAGAAAGCGTTGGAGAAGCATTGTTGGAGGACGATAAAAAATGATAATGATGATACAAAATGAGATGGCTGCTCCACTTTTCCACGGGATGGCGGCCCGGCCCTGCGATTTCATTCACTCGCCTGCTTACTCCCCCACCCTTCCATCCATCCATCCATCCATCCATCCATTCATTCATTCATTCATTCATTCATTCATTCATTCATTCATTCATTCATTCATTCATTTTTTTGTTTGTTTAATAAGTTGAGTGTTTATAAAAAGCGATGTAATGAAAAGGACTCACAAACAACAGATATGTCGGTAGTTACACTTCCAGAAATACTTAAAATGATCTATCATGCGGCCTTGGTTTTGGTGTCTTTCTGCTAGTGGTTGCCCACCAGTATTAACAGATAAAAACGTTGCGATGATAAGGAGTTCGGAAAAAAATCTGAGCTCCAGATGGGAATCGAACCCATGATCTTCCTTTCACCAAGGTTACAACACACGTTCTGTATTGCACAGTCACTTGAGTGCCAAAGCGCATGTGTCAAATGATGGATTACCGTATTGTACAGCCATTTGACATAAGGTGACCAAATGACCCGAAGTCCCTGTCTCGGAATATTTTCAAAATTGCTGTTTTTTTATCGTTCTTTTATACCAATTCTACTGGTACTAATAGCCAAAAACAACATAGGGATTCTAAAAATTCTGAACCTTGTTTTGAGGTGTTTTCTGAGGATTTTGTCGGAAAACTTTTAGCCTTTAAATTTGGCCGATCAATAGGATTCTGCAGCTGAGTCAAGTGGAACAAGTCGGGCATTTAGTATCTTTTTAATGCTGAAGGACAGTTGGACACGTAAAGTGTTAGCCGCCGCAAAGCTGATTGTCTCTAGTCTGGTCAATTAATTTAACTCGTATGCATAGCAGTGTGCCTGAATCTAAGTGAAGACCTTACATTACCCACTAACGTAACGAGAATTTAACAATCTCCACAGGTCAGAGACCACCAGGACCCCGTCAAGGGAGATTGTGAGGCAATAGCAGGACCCTGTCCATTTGTACAGGCAGGCTGTACCCACACTGAGGTTTGTAGCTCATAGATTCAATCGTATTTATATCGCAATATATGTGGTTTTTAATGATACCAGTGATATAAGGGCAAATTTTTCACAAATGTAGCTCGCTCAAAAAGTCTTATACAACTACTACTACTATTACTGCTACTGATACTACTACTACTACTACTACTACTACTACTACTACTACTACTACTGCTACTATTACTACTACTACTACTACTACTACTACTACTACTACTACGACGACGACGACGACGACGACGACTACTACTCACTACTATTACTACTACTACCACCACCACCACACTACTGCTACTACTACTATTACTACTACTACTAATAATAATAATAATAATCATAATAATAATAGCATTATTATTATCATTATTATTATTATTATTATTATCATCTTTACTACTAACACTATTATTACTACAACTTCTCCTACAACTACTACTATTACTACTACTACAACTACTCCTACTATTACGTCTACTACTACTGCTATTACTACTACTAGTACTACAACTGCTATTACAACTTCGTCTTCTTCTTGTTCTTCTTTTTCTCCTTCTCGTTGTTGTTATTGTTGTTGTTGTTTTTTTTCTTCTTGTTCTTTTTCTTAATATTCTTGTTCTTCATGTTCTTCATGTTCTTTTTGTTCTTCTCGTTGTTTTCCTTGTTCTTCTTTTCCGTCTTTGTTTTCACCTTGGTCTTCGTCTTCTTCTTCGTCGTCCGTTTCTTGTTGTTGTTGTCGTTGTTGTTCTTCTTCTTCACGTTATTTTGTTTTTCAATCTAACCACCTTGCAAACATCATCATACCATTTTTATGTATAATATTTATGTTTAAGTTCCCTCAGAACGGGTGGTGGTTAACAAGGAACGCTCATCCGGCTACTACAGACTGTCAGCTTACTACTTGGCCAAAACAGTCAGCGAGTTGCCGCTTGTTCTGTTCCAACCGACGGTATTCACCTCCATCATTTACTGGACAACTGGACTTAACATAAGTGTTGCATTTCTCACTACTCTTATGGCCGTGCTAATATCAACACTGACTGCACAGGTAGATCAACTAATACTAATAATTATGAGTTGTACCACGGTTATATGCAATGACGTTATGATACGACCTTCGCGGTTACGAACACAAGCCTGAAAAAAAAAATTCCGGCTTTAATAGCCATATAGTCTAACAATGACACACCATACCATACCACACCACACCACACCACATCACACCACACCACACCATACCATACCATACCATACCACACCACACACCATACCATACCATACCATACCATACCATACCATACCATACCACACCACACCATACCATACCATATCACACCATACCATATCATACCATACCATACCATACCACACCATACCATACCACACCACACCACACCACACCACGCCACACCACACCATACCATATCACACCATACCACACCACACCACACCACATCACACCATACCATACCATACCACACCACGCCACACCACACCATACCACACCACACCATACCATACCATACCATACCATACATATCACACCATACCATATCATACCATACCATACCATACCACACCATACCATACTACACCACACCACACCACGCCACACCACACCATACCATATCACACCATACCACACCACACCACAT
>JAODFW020403095.1:0-12119 GCA_027575235.2 Palythoa mutuki | reverse complement strand
GTTTTTTATCCGGTGCAGAATAAACAAAGGCCGATTTTTCTTATTTCCAAAATGGAGTATGCGTTATGTATGAGAAAAAGAAATCAAGGACTTGCCAGGCGTTTTGCACCTATGTGGTTTGTAGTTGCAGGCAGACAGATCCAGTCAGTTACGTTGGGTTCAAGAAGCCAAAGTCCTCGAAGCCACATTGCCTGAAGAGAATTAGTAATTTTTGGGACGATTCATGAAAAAATCGAATCACCGCGTACCGTAGAGTAGACTTTTTAAATCACAGGTGAAGGGCTTAGTATTATGGCTCAAACAACTTTTAGGCAAGTGTTGTTTTCATAGCAAAACATAAACCGGCTTGAATAAAGTTTGATCGTAACACAATAATTACATCAAGTCACTGAATTGAAATTTAATTTATGACTCAAAAAGGCAGAATGAATTAGATGTCGCTCACCAAGCATTTTAGCGGTATAAAAAGGGACTTGACTTATGTAATATTGAAATAAACAACGTATTATATACTGATATGTTTCAAGAAGATAAAAATAATCAAAAATTTTTTCATAGACATTTAGTCTCCCTTGCTAAACTGATACCTTTTAATTCCCCTTTACCATAAAATAATTGAAATAGTTTCCTGCAACAAACCCGCATGTAAGAAACCTAACAACTATAACATTTAAGTAATGAAGTTAGTTGTTGTTTCTTACTTTTAAGAAACAATCTTTTCATTATCAAATTTCTGTTTGATTATCTCCCGAATACCTTTGTTAGGTTATATGTAACACCTTGAGCAAACCAAAAATATTTTTTCATTGTATGGTTGCAAGTAGCTGAAAATTTGATTAAACAAGAATCAAAATAAATAGTAGCCCATGCAGTAGTTATCAACAGTTTGGTAGCACCCACAAAATTGTATAAGCGAATTAAAATACCCGGTCTAATAACGTTCAAGCTGTGTTTAAATCAACTTAATTCTAAGTCAGCAACAGATTTTAGAAGACATCATATGCATTGAGCTGTTATTTTCGAAATTCTGGAAATATATCTCTAGACAATTCGTTTTACCTCTTTGTTTGCACGGCCGGTAGATGAGAAAAGAAGAGTACAGACAGACTGCTGTTTCTTCAAAGAGAAAGATTGTAAGATGTCGGTTTTTATGTAGATAACAGTTCTAGCTTGTAATGAAATGTTTTTGTCACAAACGAACAAGACCATCTACAAAGTGTACCGATTTCTTTCATGTTCGACATTTCGTTTGTCAATACCAAAATCTCAGCTTGCACTGGAGTAAAAGAATTTTTCATTGTACAAAGTTTGTTAATATTGTACAAGTTAAGATCTTAATCCTCCTTAACTCGATTTTCTCTATTTGATCTCAAAAAATATATGTATAATCTTCTATGGTATAACCCAAAGTTTTTACAAAGACCATCAAAAATTGCAAAACTATATTCCTGACTATAGTCAGCTTCATATGGAAACTTGGCAATACCTCGTTCATGCAGCTTCATAATTATGAAAAATATTTCTTGCTAAATCTTGATAAAATACACTTTGCAAACGTCCTGATTTTAAAATGAAATTATCCTTGGTCTGAATATGTTACTATTTTCTGCGAAACAACTTTTAAAAACTAATGGTTAAAATCACAGCGCCGATCGCGGTTAGAATTTACTCAAATGCAAAACATAAATCAGCGATAAATGAACTCTTCTCAGTTTTATAGTGTAAAATGTAGATATAGTTGATGATATATCAAAATCAAATCTCCTGTTTATAATCTCGTCCAAATCATAGCCAAGGTTTTCGAAGCTTCCTTCAAGAGCATTAAAATATCTAACACATTCTTTGTACACGACATTAGATATTAAACAATTAAAGTATCGTCAAAGTTGAATAAAACTTTTAGTTTTTTTGTTCTAGGGAATGATAACTGTGGCACAAACTGACCGACTTAAAGCTCATCGTTAAATAACATCAAGATATATATACAATGCAGTCCGGCATTCCAAATTCCAAATCAAACAAACAAATATACCTGCCTGCACGTAGTAATCATTCGGCTTTTAAATGGTAAAATACGTGCATTATAATGTTATATCATAAACAGAATATTTAGTAAGTGGAGTATGGTTAAATACGGTGCTTTATTTAACAAGAAATTTTGAACAAAGGCTTGAAATAACTGCACAAGCGTAAATACCACATGCCATTTTTAATAGATGATCGTCGTTTCGGTGAATATATTCGACTTCAAGCAATCCAAAAAGTTCCTTGTAACTTTATTAAGACAGAATGAAAAAGTTTCTTGTTTGATGACAAACGTGTATAAGAAACAATCAAGTGTTCCCGACCAAAAAACTAGGATTTTGATTAAATATTTTATAGCATATATGAAACAGTTTGATTCAGTAAATGGTGAAAGTATGTTTACATAGCACTCTCATTTGCAACCAGTCGCTCACATTGAAAGATTCGTGATTTCAGAGCATTCTCGCTTCTTCGCGAATCACAGTAAATACTTATTCTTATCTAAAGGAATCACAGCAAATACCTAGTCATATATAAAGATATGGTTTGTTTTTGATATCTAACGGCGCAGGACCAAATGAGGTAGATACCTCATGTCTTATCCACATAAAGAAGCCTAGCCGTCCACAGAATAAACAGGAAATATGCGCAAAATATCTTACTGTTTTTCGGCAGAACTTCGGTTTTAGAGAACTATGCAACCTTGAGGACTTTTAAAAGCACTTTATAGGTTTGTTCGAAATTGTAACTTTTGAGATGAATCGAAAAATGTCAGATTTTAATGGCGACACGAAGTTCTGGCATTCGAAAAAGGGTTTTTGAGTTTTTCAAGAACATTAACCGCGATGGAAATTTACAGCTGCTAAGAATAAAATATCATTATCAGTTTCATGGAGCACTATATGCAACTAGAAACCTCAAATGTTGGATAAGAAATTGTAAAATATTTTCCTAAAAGAGACAAAAATTTGCACGATACCAAATGAATGACTCCGCCCGTGTGTCTTGTTGTAACGTCGCTTTGATTGCCATCAAACAATTTTTCTGCTCTCAAGTCGTATGTAAAAATTGAAGACAAACTGAATTTGTAAGTAAACTAGATTATCGTAAAACTTTGCCACTGACTTGTGAAATTCATCAATAAAGACTTCGTGTGGAGATGTTTGCCGTTAAGGCGACGTTGCGGCTGTTTGCGGCACGTGTGAATTTCTAACTTGGGGAATCAAGGCGCCATACGTGTTCATCAACATTTCTAAACCATCTTGCAACAAAAGTATTAACAAAGAGTTAAACAACTTAGGAAAATAACACGTATTATTTCTAACCTTATATATTGGTTTGGTTCCAGATCAGACGTACCTTTAAAAAATATATAGATTTGTTCACGTCGAACTGATTCGTATCAATCCGTA
The DNA here is from genome assembly GCA_027575235.2 of Palythoa mutuki. Lineage (NCBI taxonomy): Eukaryota > Metazoa > Cnidaria > Anthozoa > Zoantharia > Sphenopidae > Palythoa > Palythoa mutuki. The sequence continues at coordinate 8,682 of JAODFW020403095.1, read as the reverse complement.
GTTTCAGTAAGCTGTGCATACCAAAGATCACTCCCGATTCTAGGATGAGATTTTTTCACTGGCCATGGTCTGAACATACTGTTTGCTATCACAAAGTAAAATAAAAACTAAATGCCTTTGCTAACTTAAACCGAAGTAAGACCCAGTTGCAATGAAGTTAGGAATGGAATGCTGTTATTCTGCAGTGTTTCCTTACGGTACAACACTCAGACGTATCATAAATCATAACGCAGGTTTATTGGGTAGCTCAGAGCTCAGAGATTGACATGCTGCTCTTATTGTTGTCAAATTTGAAAGACAACCCAAAATTTAAGAAGCGCCTAGAGCAGTTTATACTGACAAGACACAATTGTAACGGTTGCGTTGCTGCAAAACGTATATTCGTAGTAGGCTATAAGTATAAAAGATTTTCAACCAGACAACTGTGGGACGTTTGAAACTCAGCGATGCCATAGAGTCATTAATCTTAACCTCTGACAAAGTGTCCCATTTTAGCATTTGTGTTTGCCACACAATTACTGAGATTAACCTTTGCACAGAGGTACGGTGGCAAAATAGAGCAAAACAAACTAACTTGATAGGGCAAAGACAAAAAAGATTAAAGCAAATTCTCTGCATATTGGCGCTAGAAGCACAAATCCACAAATAAGACCATAGCACCTCATTCGCACCTGCCTTGGAAAGCTCAACATTAATAAAGTATGTGTCACTGCAACTAAATGGCGACCCGTTCCGCTGGCTCCAGAAATTGGCAAAATAAGCAGTTATCACAGCCGTCTCAAAAAAGCACTCCGCAAAGAAAACTAAATTACAGTAAAAGAATTCCAAAACAAAACTTTTCTGTTCACGTCCTTAATCGCCATCAAATATTGTCATAAGAAATTCAGCCTTAGCTTCTAAATTTTTTATCTGTTAGAAGCGCACTTTGTTTGTCCCATCCACAGTTTTTTCTCCCCTTCGTCGTAAAGTTTTAATACCATTTAATAGTTATCCACGGATTAACACAATATCCCTTACTTTTTATCATCTCTACTCATTACAGAAGTGCCGGGAGGAACCGTGACGAGGTACAAATGTAATTACCTCAACTCTTTCTTCTTTGAGGTCAACTTTCATCGCTAACTCCTCTCTAAGTAATACGTCCGGATAGTGTGTCTTCTGAAAAGTTCCTTCTAATAGCTCCAACTGTTCCTCTGTGAAAATTGTACGATGTCTTCTCTTTCGCTTGGGTTGTGAACGCAAAAAGTCCCCATAGCTAGGAAAACTCACTGCAGCTGTGAAGTAAACAATGCAACTAAGCACGAACTCAAAGGGTTTCGGCTCTTAACAAAGTACATCGTTAATAGCAAGTCAAGAGAGTTATCGCCGCACATCCGATAAGTTCCTGCTGCAAGCCATATGTTAAGGAAACGCCAAGCCGAGCGTTTTGGTTAATACTTTTGCTTCTATGGTGTAATTTTAAACAAATTAATCCTTTAACGTTAACAAAAACAATCAAATTTAACTAGCTTTAGAACTAATGGCATTTTAAACCAAACGAACTTTAAGTTTAAGAATAGAAACAATTGAGCCATTTTAAAATCGTTAAGGTCTATTTAAGGTTTTGCCCACAGTGTGAGGCGCAGTGTGGCTTCGCGATCAAGATTTCACTCACTCGCAAAAAACATAAAATTACAAAATGTCCAAAACAAAAAGTCTTACCAATGTAGCCGGGTGAAGTGACAACATAGGGATACGGGTGTGGTATTGTATAGGGCATACATCGTCTATAAGTTGGCCTTGCTAGTATATTGTCAATAGAAAATGCCGAGCTGAATCCAGAGGCCATTATTATTGTTTAACTCATACAGACCGAGTTGCTCTGGTAAAACACAACATCAACGCATCCGAAAAACAAACGTTTTGTAGCAGGGTTTTGAAAAGTGATGTAATTTTAGCTTTTTTTCGATGCACGAAGTCGACCGATGTTTACGGGCCGGTAGTTGTCACTGACTGAGTGATGTGCAGTGTACGCAGGGCGTCTTGTAGCCAAAAAGGATTTTCGAATTACTTGCGGTGTTAATTCGTTACGTCATAAGAGTGGTTTTGTTTGCAAGGAACACTCTCACTTCAACCAGACAGCTCAAGAACGATTGACCAATCACATGACAGAGTGTTAATTGAAATTTGATTAAAGAAACACAGGCGATGAGGTCAATTATCATGATTTGTTCCCACTCTTCATCTATATATTTACTGTCAATATCTTGTAAGCAATTGGAGCAACGATAAGTCGAAAAGCTTCTGCCACCTGGGTTGTGATTGACAACTTCATAATCTTGGCTCCTCCTCGGTAATTTAAAAGTTTATGTTGCTTCAGATCAAATGATTCCTAATCCTGTTTGAGTTCCGATTGCTCAACTGAATCACTTCAGCTGCAAGCGAATTCTCTTAAAAAGTGATATATTCAAACTTTTGACTACCCCTTAATAATCCACTTGAACTTGCCCTACGCATATTGACATTTAGAGTATATATTGAAATGAGTTACGGTAAACTTTATCCCCCTAAGCACATAAGGTTCTAGCAACCCGCAGAGAGAAAAACTTGTCTAAAACTTCCGTGAGTTAAAGTTTATCGTTGTCCATATGTTTGCGGTACGATTTAGTTCTTAACATCAATATCCAGGAAGTCGGAACTCAATCAGTTATAAACATAAGAGCAATTGGAAGAATTTTTGGCTTAATGTAGAGATATATAAGAGATTTAGCCAGCCTTTCATTCAGCTGACACAGCACTATCATAGTTTTGTTTGACTGACATATTGCAACGCTTCTATCTTTGTCAGACCAGCTAGCCGCCGCCATGAACTGAATGAGATCTAATTGTTTAATTATCACGACAATTATGGTAGCCTTATTTTTGTCAGCGTTTATTTCTGACAATTTCTTACTTACATTCATCTACACGTTCTGTAAGCTATTTATTTTCCACAATCTTCATTTTTATGTGATTCATTTAACCCAAATTGCTTCAATTAATAGCTAAAGGTTACTAAACTTAACTCTTTAAGATCTCTCATTAACAAGCATTTTGTTAAATTAAGTTATTTAGAAGTTCTTTTCTAAACTTCGTGGGGGAACTTTATTGTAGGTGTTATCCTAATAAAGCTTTTGTTCTGGTAAATTCTTTTATTCTTTCAGGGGGTATATTTGCACAGGGCAGCTCAACGAGATACACACACTCTCTTGTTTTATTTTCCACTGCAATGTTTGTTTCTAAATCCTCGAATCACCATACTCTGGCAATCGTAGACAAACAATCACGGTTCTTGCGAGTTCTTTTGTAGTCGAACGGTTTTTTTGTAGTCTAGTCAAACGATTTGCAAAAGGGAAATTCTAATTGTCTGCAAGGCGCTCGCAACAGGCGCTGTACCTTGACACAGTACACATGCTGTTCTGAAATCGTTTCTTTTATTGGGTTAACCTTGATGTCTCAAAAATTTAGACCTTAGCTGCTTGCTGCACCTGGTACAAAAAAACAGTTTTTAGGTTGTGAACGTTTGCACATTTTGCACTATTTCAGAAAGTGGACTGTACTGCGCTAATTGTAGTTAAATACATTAGCACCCACACTCTTCTACAAATACTAAGTTGGTAACTCGAACCAAATGGTTTTCGTTGCCTCTATGACGATGTTGTACACAAGTTTACGTATTACATGTGTAGATCTCTCAGTCAGATGTGAAATCAAGCTCCTTCTCCCCCTAAACAATCCAGTTATCTAGTAAAAAAATGGTAATCGAGTAATATGAACTTGCTCAATTTGTAGCCATTTTCCTACACGTGCTATACCGTGTCGGGGTACGAATAATACAAAAAAATCTAACTTAGCAGTCCATAATAATTCTGTGCTTTTATATCCAGCAATAACTCGCTCGACACGCACAATTTGAAACTATTAGCCGAGCGGAACTGATATTCTGGTAGACTCATTGTTAATCATTGCTAAGCAAGTGCATTACTTGAAAGAGATATCTATTAAATCTCGACATCCAGTCATATTCGTATATCTGTACATACACCATATACGATAAAAGACCTTTTAGTAAATACATATGGGTAGTGATGTGTATAGCATTTATTTATTTAGTTGCTAATGAGTTTTTCAAAAATGATTCATACAACACGGCTTTTAATGATTATTGAAGTACTCTGTCAGGATGACAAAACCAAATCGAGACGACTTTTATCTTAAATTATTTTTGATAATGGGGTAAAATCAGTACAAGCGACGTTTCAAAACTTCAAACATTTGTGTTTTTCTATAATGATTTAGCTTCGACAAGGAAAAAGTTTCTTAAAAAGGTTTTGGTTTGTTTCTTCAGACCAACCTTAGTAAATTAAAAATAAATCTTATTTAACAATATCTTTTAGGGTGCATACAAGTCCAAGCATATAGTCCATGCACTCACAACAGTTCCTCTATAAACTTGTTTGACTGTATAACTTTTCAAAACGCCTTCGCTGACCTATAGCTAGAGGCAAAGAAAATTTACACCTCTTTCGATGGGTAGACCCGTTTGAGAAAACCAATGCATAAATTTGATTTCAGTTGTTTACTTTATCTTTGAAAACTAGCGGGTTTAAAGGTAGATTTTATAAGAAATAAAAGCGTAAATCTGCCCATACGTGTTTCTAACTTTTTTTCTATTTATTTTTTCTTAACACCATATCGTTTTTAAACGAGATAACAGTTCAAACCCTTTAATATATTTTCAGTATAACACTGACATGGCATTCGTCAAAACGCCAAAAAATTGAAAACTCGGTCCAATCTTTTTTCAATTGATTATTTGCACTTAGTTATTGCTCCAGCAAAATTTATAAAAACAGGTTTTAAAGCTTCTGCGACACAGTAAAACAAGGTTTACTGTAAAGTTATGCTTAACCTGAACCTAACAACTCAATTTTGATGGAGTTATTTCTGCTGTAAGTTCTGACGAATTTCACTTTGTTTTTTACGAGATCGTGGTACTAAATTTTAGGTCTCCAATATAGCTTTATAAATCAGGTTGTATAGATTTTTTAGAACTACTATGCTTCTTGTACATTTACCCCGTACTGTAATTCTATCATATTATTCTCAGTCACTTTCGGGGATAGAGATTTCTTTCTCAGGCCAAATTGCACTGGCTTGTCTGTACTTTGAGTAAAATGGTTGTGTGCCAAAAAATATGTATTCTAAAAAACAAATTTTAAAATGAAAATGCTCCGGCTAAAATTAAGGCCAAGCTATTAGCTCGTAGGTACAACCTCAAAGTTGAAGATAATGACCCAAATAATTTATTCAGTATGAAAAAATGAATGAACGAACGGTCTACAGATAAAATCTAAAAGTTCGTGATTATATTTCAACCAGAATAAGACAGTGAATCATTTTTACCACATGCATAGTGCTTAGGCAAACAGTAATAAAGGAGGCACGTGTTTCTAAAATTACATTACCCTGATATGAGTGTGTTGAATAACTGGAGATCAGATAAATTTTTTAAACAACAAATTTGAGGATAGGATCGCCAAAATACAGGGTTTTCGTAAGGATAAATTGACTGTTTCTTAATTTTATTCAGCTCTCTTTCCAGGTCTGCACATTTAACTTTCATAAATAGATTAATCGAAGGAATTAAACCGCGCAAGGGGTCACCGGAGGTACACCTACCTCGACAACTTCATCATCGATCCTTGGCGCTTTTGGGACTTGGCCAGCAACAGAATAAAGTGGCGCGAAGTAGTTTGTCAAATCTCGTATTTGTGATGACACTCTATATAATAATAAAATATTTTAAACTATCTTTTTTGACACAAACTAAAATGAAAAAACTAGTGCCTTGCAAATTACTTTTCAAACTCTGCACGTCTTTTATTAGTTTAACAAAAATATTACTGACGAAAAAACACAAAGTCTTGTTTTACTGACAGAACATTGCGGAGAGATAGATAGCAGCTATGATTTCAACTTCAGATAGGCCCGGCTCGCAAAGCGAAATCACACTGAACCAGTTCCGTTTGACATAGTACGTGTGCCGGCCATATGGCAACGATGCACTAAATTTTCCCGTGTCATAAAAGTGTATCAGGTCTTAGGTAAGATCTATAGTGAAAAAAAAAACCCGAAAGTTTAAAAAGTCAAAACATACACATTAACACTACGTCACAAATGAGAAAAAGATTTAATCGTATGTTCACTGGCTGTTGAAATGTCGATCCAGGATTCCAGTCAAGGCATATTGTTGTTGGCTGTTGAAGTAAATCTATGTCTTGTAAGTTTTGATGTTTTCTGTTTACCTTTGCGTTTTTTTAACATTTATAAAATGTGCAATTATATCTTTTATCATTGTTTGAAGTTTCTACGTGCTTTTTGATGAGTTTTTTTTTTAAATTTGCTACCAGTAAATTGGGGGTGAAGAAACCAGAATAAAAATCAACAAAAACAAATCTTAGTTAAAAATGACGTTCATTATACAGGATGTCATTGTGGACATAAAAATCTTCTAAGATAAATTCGAAAGATAAATCTTTACATTCCTCCTGACAATTAATACTAGTTCTTAATACCTGTGGCTTTGGAGCAACATTATTCCAACTATGCAAACTGCAATAAATTGTTTGGATTTATACAAAAATTTTTCTTAGTCCTTGTAATCATCTATCAATCCTTGGCGGGCTAGGCTGTTGCTTGCGAGAAAACTATATTTTTTAAATCCGCAGTAGTACTAATTACATTAGTTTGACTGAATTAGAACGATCAGACGATCGCAAGCAACCATAGCGTAGAAAATTTGAGAAAACTTACTGGTATACACAAAGGTCCCACGAGCGCTTCACACAATGAATCCAAAGTTGAGATTTTGGAAACTTTATAAAGCATGACTATTTAATCAATTTATGATTGCGACGGCGGTGTCAGGTTACCTCTACAAAAAGACCGTGGAAAAGGAGTTAGTTTTCGTAACACACCTTCAACATCTGTTGGAAAATTGAACATTTTGAAACGGCCGAAATTGAATTTGTGTTTATGCATTCTTTTATCTTAAATTTTAGCGCAAATTGTTCTCCTGGCGATTAAACCATCGAGGTTTTAAATTTTAAGCTGGTGAACCATTGTTTATAATTATATGGCCATTTGTGTGGTTTTCTAAAAAGGGGTAAAATATTTTGTACGTCTTTGTTGATTGTAAAACAAAAGAGCTTCCCAAAGATTTAAAAAATTTCAAAACAATTTCCGATGCGTGTGAACACACGACGTCGACAAACTTCATCAGTCTGAGGTCGACTCGGTTTACTGGTGCACCGAAGTGTCCGGTTTTTACGCAGTTGATCCTTCAGTTTACCGATAATACCTTAGATAGATGACAACAAACTTCATTTTGCGTTTCAGTTAGGGAACATCTGTCATAATGCCACAAAAACATATGATTTGCAAGCTCGGTAGCATCTGAATTTGAAGGCGTTAAACCGCGGGAGGTCGAACTCCAGTGTTTTACACCTCGGACAATAGCCCTCAAACCTGCTTAAATCGCTTTTTGATTAAATAATTAAGACTATGTTTATTATTTAATCTCTAAAAACAAACTCTTCAAAAGGCTCAAGCGAATTTAATTATTTTTATTAAATGTAGTTTGCACGATGTTTAACTAAATGAACCATGGCTGTGATCGTAACAGCTTTTGTGTCTTGTGACATTGGGTTTTATTTGTAAGAAAGCCAAGGCAAATTAGTTTTTGTTAAAATAAATAATTACTGAAATCAAATGTCCAAAAGCTTTAGGAGACTAGATTTTTTTGCCGTGAAACACAAGCGTTTCCGGAGCCGGAATAAAAAATGGCTGCAGGAAGCTCCAGTAATTATCGATCAAGTTTTACGGGCTGAACCCAAACTGCATATATTGTACTCAAGAGTTAAGTACAGAGTTAGCTGCAACGAGATCTGTAAGACATTATCTTTCATCCAATTCCAGTTTATTTATTTCTTTACAACATTATATTAACAGACACACTCTACAGTTCTGCAAATAGCACGTCCACACGTTACGCACACATGCGCAAGATACTTTCAGAATTTCTTCAGCCGTCCAAAAATAAACCTGATACTTTGCACTCTAAACTAAAAAGTTCATGATGAAACGAACTCGAGGCTTAGTAAAATTATAAGTCAACCCCTGTAAAAGCAACGAGCTTAACTAGTTACTGCGAGGGAATTATTACGTTCTTTACCGTTTACGAGTTGAAAAACAAACAATTAATATCAAACAAAACAATTCAAACTTTTAACAATGTATCGGCTGTTTCCTTTATTATTGAACTCCGTCATATTTCAACTTCACGCCGCATTTATCCTGTTTTAAAGTCAGCGTTGAAATATATTCCGCCATTTTAACCACAGGAGGCCCAAGCTCTCAGTGAGAGGTTGAGAAGAGAAGAGAATTTTATAATATAAAGCTTTGTATGGGAGTTTAGACTTCGCTTTGAAACTCCGTAAATAGTAAAGTCAATAAACTCTTACCTTCATATAGTGTTGTTTGTGTTATTTTTATTCTCTGGTCGCGATTTCAGGCCATTTCGTTGGTTTTTAGCTGAGCTCTCCCCCCACTACTAAGAAGAAGGAAAGGAAGGAAACCTTCGCGAGACCAACGGACTGAGTC
>JAODFW020403094.1:7500-19531 GCA_027575235.2 Palythoa mutuki | reverse complement strand
ACTGCAGCTGGAACTTATCTTCCATTTCTGTAGTGTATATAAGTACATTCAAGTCATTGACTACCCCTGAACAAGACACTAATCCATCACAGGTTAGCCCCCATCAAAAGCTCATTTTTAACTTATTTTACTGACTTCATATGGATAGAAATCTGAGTTAACTAATTGATGGAAAGTCAAGGTCACACAAATATGTGAAATGCTCTGCTGAGCCAGGGTTTGGACCCGAGACTGCTTGTGGCTGGAAAATGGTGGAGAAATACCAAAACTTAAAGGGAGGCAGAGGAATGGGAGTTTTCAAAGTATTGGGAACTATATAGAACTTTATCCAGTGTAATCAATTATGACTATTGTGAAAAACATTTTTGTTTGATCTTTTGTCACAATGAACGCAAATTAAGCAACACCAAAAAAAATTCCAGTCTTAACCAGGACTCAAACCCATGGCCTCCTCGGCACTAGTGCAGTAGTGCTCAACTGAACTACCATTATAATTTATTAATTCAATTAAAAGCTAATTTTTGGCATTTTAGGGAAGTGTTTATTTGAGAGGGGAGTATATTTGAGGGAGGGTGCTAAATTGGATACTTTTCACCAATTTAACCACAAAGACACTCAAATCTTAGCAATCATCTTCAAATACGAAACAAACATGCAAAATAACAATACAGTCTATTTGCTTTTATGAATGTTATACTGTACTGGTGAAGACATACTAATAATTTTTTTTAAAAAAATACTATTACACAGTACTTATATAAACAGTATTCCAGTTCACAATTCTTGTTTTTTCATTTATATGTGAACAAGCCTCCGAGAAGGAGCCGAAAGCTTGTATGCTTTAACTTTTATATAAGTACTGTGTAACAGTTTTTTAAAAAAAAAATTTATTAGTATGTCTTCACCAGTACAGTATAACATTCATAAAAGCAGGTTCTCTGGAAATTGAATTTAAAAAGAAATTGAACCAGTGATCATAATGATGTTCCTAAGTATTTACCAATAAACGGAAAAACACATCTCAGATCCAGAAGAACGGTTACTACTGAGGTTCATGTAATTATTATTTTTTGCTCAGTAAAATCTCAACTGAAGCGTTTAAATTAAACGAAGCAGGTGAATCAACAGATAGAAATGAAAGGACTTTTAAGTTTACCTGATTTAAAGAAGTTTGTGGCCGTCATCTCACTAATTATCACATTAAATTTTAAGTTTAAGATTTCATTAATTACTTGAACTAACATGAAATCTTGAATATTGATGAAAAACGGCTGGTTTAATAACAGGATAGCTACATCAGAAATAGAGCTAATGGAGTCACAAAACTATGAAAATATCAAATTCTCTGATGATGAATGGAAAAAAAAGAGTGACACCTCTTAACAAAATTAAAGCAGGAGCTGATATTATATTATCGATATTTGTGCTAGATTTATTTTCTAAAGTTTCTAAGGTAGCTTAAAGTGATATATTTGATTCGTTTTGTTCACATTTGAATATTTATAATTCTATATCATTCAGCCATTTTGGCTTTTCCTTAAGAAGAAACCGTTCTTGTGAATTCACATTTATTACAATTCGCGATGAGATTCTAAAATCGATGGACAAAGGTGATATAAATGGTGTTTTCCAATAAGAGTTTAGTGGCAAGAAAGCTTTAGACCAACTGAGTTGATTATCATATTCTCCTCAGAAACTTGAAGGGATTTGGCATAAGTCAAAGCGCACTGAACTGATTTCAATCATATCTTCCAGATAGCTTTCAGCAAGTAAGTTTTAAGCGTCAAGTGTCTGAATCACTTGTTAGGTTGAATTAATTTTAGGATTACTATACTGTAATCATAAGAAATGATCTTTCATTTGCATTTGATGTTTAATAAGAAGAGTGATATTATGTTTGTTGATGATAAGAAGTTATATATGTATTTTATTACTAAGGCTAAAGGTGCAAATTGATCTGAAAAAATTATTGCAACTGCAAACAATTTGAATAACATTTGATGTTAACGAAGCTTTGAGTTTTTCAAATTGTTTGCAGTTGCAATAATTAACAAACTAGATTTTGGCATGTTCAATAATTTTCTTCTTAATTTAGCCTAAATTGTTACTTCCTTCAGATCAATTTGCACCTTCAGCCCTAGATATCAATCTTGCAATAAATTACATATAACGTCGTATAATTAACAAACGTCCTCTGACGAAAATGCGCTGTTGGGCGTTTATTGACCGCTGTTTTTCATCTTATTAGGAAAGGCACACAACGTTCATCGGTAAGGTAATAAGTTGACTTCATGACGTTCATGTACATGTTTGTATAACCGGATAAATACGTTTTTTAATGTATCAGTTAATATTAAGATCCTACTGAATGAATTCTAAATTCTGCTCTATAACGAGAATATATTTTAACGTGTGGGGACACATTTTCCGTGTCCGACTTCAGGAAAAGTCAGTGAGATGAATCAAACCTTTCTGAGGAAATCATTTAATAAGGCATTTGATATATGTGTTTTATTAATACATGATGGAATACTTGGAGAAAAAAAGATACAAACAAACCTTTTTTTAACAAAAAGAGGATAATCGGTAAAAAAAATCTTCATGAAGGGTGTCAGCAACAGCAGATGGCGTGGCGCCACTAAGCACAATTTATATGTTTAATTTATATCCATCGAGTGGATCAATTTTAATTTTGTCTTCAGTTGGCTTCTTAAAACTTCGATAAATTTTGGGAAATCCTTTTTTGTACATCTATATTTGCTTCAGTTTTAATGAAAACTGATATTTTGTGATGGTGGTTCGCCTTCGCAAACTGCCTACACGTCAGTTCGTTAATTCAAGGATGGCAAATAATGCCTAAAGGGCTTTTTGATTAAAATAAACATTCCGAGGTAGCATTTCGTCTTCATGCACCGCTAGTTCTTTAACTGAATTTTCAACTTCGGAAAACCACTCAGTTTTGAAAAAATGCAGATCTGCTTTAAGGTCAAAGGTCGGTCTAAACCATCTTACATTTTACGTCTTACATTTTGCGTGTTATACGCCTTACATCTTACGTGTTTTATTTTACGTTTACATCTTACGTGTTATCTTTTACGTCTTACGTCTTTGTGTATCACGAATTGTTAACGTCTAATGTTTTTCTTACTTACTAACGTTGTTCAGTTGCTGTGCTCATTTAGTGGGTGGCTCCACCTGAATTGTTCTTCAATTGGTACAGGATCGGATTTCATGGAGACGAAACAAATCGTGGAATTGTACACAGTTTAGGTATCCTGCTGATGAACTGCTATTTATTTTCAGCAGCATACATACTTTTATGTTCTAGCTATATACGTTTTACATGAATTACGTATCACGTTTCACGTCTTACGTCTTACCTCACACATACTTTTACGTTTTAACTTTTTTATTCTTGTATAAATGAAGTATTATATGTGAACGGCTCCAGATACATTTATGGATAAATTATTTTATATAACATCAATGAGAGAAATTACGGCAAACCTGAACACCCAATTTCTGCTCAGCATGCATGGCGTTGAAAGATAAACAGATAAATAAACTGATAATGGAAAATAAAACTTTTATTTTCCATCATCAGTTCATTTATCTGTTTTATTAAAAGCGATGGTGCGACATCCTTTTTACATTCGCGTTTTCAGAGACAGTAAATATGATGCATTCTGGTCTAGAATGAGTACAAATAATTGTTGTTTATGCTGCCAAATATGGTGTTGTTTGTAGTGAATCTAGACCAGAATGCACTTTGTTTCACTATCTCAGAAAAGGACGCCTGACATTCTGGTTAAGTGTTTGTATTGCACACACGTGTTTGATTTTTCGTTAGTTATGTTGCTGTTACCCTTGAAATGGAAATGCACTGCTTGAGTGGATTAAAAATTAGCTTTTTTTTATTGCTTCGTGATATTAAGCTTGTGTTAAAAAAGGTTTTCGGGAAATTAATAATGCAAAAACACACATGCAAATTGTAAACATTCTTTACTTAGATATATTTTTATATCAGACCACACTGGCCATTTAAAAACACTTTGCTTTCAATAAATGAATAATATTATATAAATTTATTTTGTTGCTGGTCGACAGATATATAGTTTAGGCGCTAAGGCGCTCCAAGTTTTGTTTTTAAAGAACTAATTCTGTTTACTCGAAACGGAATTACACTACAGTGTCTATATGCCAACGAGTTATGGCTAAGAACATTTTTTTTGTTTTAATCAAAGCAAAAATAAAAACAAGAACAGTGAAAACAAAATTAGCTCGGACAACACCTGCTGTTACAAGATTAGATTAGAGAACAGTTCACAGATAACTTTGAATTTTTTTCTTAATTTTGTTGTGGAAAAGTATAGTTATGCATGGAAATAACATTAAGACTACTACTATAAAGCACAAATTTGAGTAAATATACATACAAAAAGTTTTTCAGTAGCACATTCAATTACATTTCATTGTTTACCACCAATGAAGCAGCAATTAAAATGCCTAGCAATGCGCATGTCCAGTACTCAATCTAAAGCTATAATTTGTTGTCAACTGCGTTCTGCATGAAGGACCGACACGAAATTACGGTAGCTTTTCTTGTATGCTGTTTCTTAATTTCGGTAGGGTAAGTACATGTCTTTTAAAACTTCTTACTTAAAGTTTAACTAAATAAGAAATAGCTACTTGTTTTATATGTTATAATCAGTATAATATTGAATGTTTGCGGGAGTATCTTTCCTCCACAAATATTGCTTCATGGTAAACAAAGATATATATATATATACTAAATTTACGTACAACTTTACACAAACAGTCGTGAAGGAGCTCGTTGCAAACTCTTAGACGGTTCGAGCTATGGTTATTCTACCCAGTTGAAATAGTAGAATTATTTTCTCTGATCGATTACATATATTTTTTTTCAATAATGAAGAGAATGCGGGTTTTGAAATGACTTCCAACTTCTAAAATATGACTAATTTAAACTAGGAATGATAGAAATAGCAAATTCAAAAGCAATTCTGAAAGCTGCTTTGTTATCAGCACTTAAATAATTAACAAATAACTTTGTTTTTATCCAAAATAAATAACAAATGAGACTGAAAGACGATCATGTACACAAAAAGGTTTCTTGTTTTACTTACGTCGTAGTTTTATTGAAAATCTTTTTTACTTTGAAATTCGCTAAAAAAAACTTTCTCTGTAGATTGAATTTTTCACAAATCATTAAAAAACGGGGGAAAACATGTGGACTAATAAGCACTAAATAGTTTGTGTTCATCCACTCAATTTATCAGCCTCTTTGAATTAACGTATAGAATAATTAGTTACCAAATTTTGTTTTGTTTAATTCTAAATTAGTCATTTTGTTAAATCGTTGCCAGTCTGGGGAACCATTTATATATCCATGTTTTTAAACTAATTTTTTGATCGAAAATTAAAACCAAAAAAAATTGCATTACTGCTGCGTTGCCAGCATGGTGGTCCCTGATAGTGTAGTGGTTAGCACACCTGACCAGAAAACATGGAGACGTGGATATAAAATACTACTTTTTTCCAATGACGGCTAGTGAGTTGGAAAGATAGAAATGTATTAAAATTTCCGTAGTTATCTGTTTTAGAATTTTTCCCAGCCTCAACATTTGTAATTATTTAAATAATTATTTAAATATTTATTTATTTATTTATTTATTTATTTATTTATTGGTGAACTCGAGCAGGGCACTCGACTTGTCGGTAGGCCCCTGAAACACTCAAAGAGACGCTGAAAAGGTGCCAGATTCAGCCAGACAACTTTGAAAGTCCAGCTTCGGACAGAGCGACTTGGCGCGCACTTTGCAGTAAAGTTGTAGATGAGTTCGAGTATTCCAGGGTGGAGGAGCTAAAGGAAAAACTAAGGAGACGGAAAGAGCGTATTGCTGCGCCTGGTAGTTTTCCGTGTCACCAGTGTCCTCGTGTTTGCAGCTTGGCCATTCGTCTGTGGTCTCGTGTGAAGGCGCATGAGTGCGCCAAAATTCAACGTTAACTGCGGGTCATGGATCCGTCGAAATCGACGGCCAACCGATTAAAAAAGTAGTAGTAGTAGTAGTAGTAGTAGTAGTAGTAGTAGTAGTAGTAGTAGTAGTAGTAGTAGTAGTAGTGGTAGTAGGAGTACTAATTAGTAGTAATAGTAATAGTAGGAGTGGTAGTAGTTATTGTTAGTAGTAGTAGTCAAGTCAAGTCAAGTCGTAGTAGCAGTAACATTAAACAGCAGAAGCAGTCTTGCGCGAGAAACCTGTTGGTATGGCAACACAAGAATCGCCAAAATTATTCCATTAAAAATTCTACTTGATAACAAACCGTTCAGTGAGGCGATGACAAAAAACTTACTGGTGTTACAAACATGATCTGCTATCAGACCAGTTTCATACCCTAGAATTGTTTTATTGATTATATACTGAAACACTTTTAGAAGGCACAAGAGCAACTGAACTACGGCTTCCCAAAGCAAAACCTTTTTAGTGAGTATTCAAAGCAAAGTAATGTCTATATTAATGAGACTTTTAAGGATATTAGCTTTTGTCCTGCATGGTTTTCATTTATCTGCTTGATATAAATACGAGAAAAAGACAATAGCTATTTGTAATTTGAACTGTTGGTTCATTTATATATTCGTATTACATCCCAGTCCCTAGGCAAATATTGAACAGGTTTCTTATTATTTTGAATTACTTTTAATTTGTATCATATCTAACTAAAATATAAAAATTCAAGGAATCCGCTGGTATCCAGGTTCACTTCATTATAAATGAATCATATTCAAACTTGACGCCATAAGAGTGCGTTCCTTTTGTGAAATCTACGTCAAAGTCTTCCCTGACAAAGTTTCGTGGACAAGGAAAAGTTACTCGTGTAGACAATATACAAGTTGTTTTAGAAACGTTTCAACCTCTTCAGCAGTCAGTTTTGTACTTTGGAAACAAACCTCACTAAAATTCCTTCCCACATTTTCCTTGTCGTCCGTTTAGATATAACGAACTGTTTTTATCTTGTCAAAAAAAAATTGCCCTTTTTTGCTCTATTCACGAGAAACCTTTCTTTATCAACAGATCAAGGAACTTGTCAAGAAAGTTTTACTCGTGTCCTGAACGGGGCTTAATTCAACGCCGTATAAAAACTTTGTAAAAAGCAACATTATATATATTTGTCACTGGTGTTTTTTTCTGTCAGGCAGGGATAAAGGCCCCAAGCACGTCCCTATGAAATGCGGATTCTCTGCATGTCATTGTTCATAATGTGTGGAGCCTTTATAATGAATGGTTTTACAGTCTCTCAAGGTATTCGACCTCACTACCTTTTATTTACCTTTATGAAATAGTTCAGATACTACACGCGTTCTGATTGGTCTATAAGTGTACATGTGCTCTCATAGCGCTATGAAGCACAAAAATGACGTTTTGCCTTTCGCCACGTTGTGAGAATTTGCAGTTTCATGAAAGAAAAAAAATATATGCACGCTTCGTATATCGTGAAAATTCTCGAACAGGTGAAAACCTTCAAATTCATGCGTCTCGGGTTTTCACAAATCTGCTCTCGAATTCTCCGAAACGTTTCGCCTCGATTTTCACTATGCTGTGAAGGTACAGAAATCATGTTATATATATATATAGTTCTTAATTCTATAACTTATAAAGTACTAGTCAGGTTGGCATAGCGGTCATCACTCGCGCCTCCTACCTCTACGACCCGGGTTCGACTCCCGGGCTCCGCACGTGAGCTGAGATGTGTCGATCTCAATCTGACTCCGAGGGTTTTTCTCCGGGTACTCCGGTTTTCCTCCCTCAGCAAAAATCGACTCCCAGTTTATTCCATCGGGCTGTGGTGCTGTGCTCCGAGGTCGTACAATTGTGTATGTGTCTGTAACCCTTGCATGTGTGTGATGAGTGCGCCTTTAAAATGCTTGCGGTCCGACTTCGTTGAGCCGCGTCCTCACAATTCAGCCCCTGGCTGCAAGGAGGGCTATTAGCAAGGACGATTTATTATAGTAACACAAACACATATTTCTTATTGTCGTCTATTAGTACTGATTTAAAGGTTGGCGTTTTGTGTATGACAGGTTAAACAGATGCTTCAAAAGAGTGTCTTGAAGAGACGAGATATGATGAAAGCTTCTTCAAAAGCAGCTGGTGGGTAGAGCAAAATGTTATTTTAGTCTTAGCTCACAATTTGAAAAATCTCTCTCTGTGAGGGCGAAGCCAATGATGAATTCCAGTAGTGGAGATGTCACTCAATATTGAAAGTCTGCCCTGTGATTAAGGAGGACGAGCTGTTCTAACAGTCACCTTTATTCACCAACGTTTTGGCCGTTTAGACTTTTCTTGGTAAAAGCATTTGACTAGAGCAAGTCGTGTTGGATAGGAATTAAGTCAAATCCTAATGGTTACATGGAATACTGTTGAGCTACCCATACCTACTAGAAATGACAGTGCCCGTTAGGTTAAGTAATCGTCAAAACTTGACAAAGCTAGTAGATGCTAAAACGTAGATAAAGAACTTTCTGACTGAGATAGATAATTTCACCCGTCCTCCGTCCACATTTGTAGCTTTATTTTGCCCGACTGAACTTCTGCAATTGCACATGGCTTCATGGCTCGCGAAAACACTTGTAAGCACAAATCCCAGATTCTAGGTTTTGGTTGGGCCAGCTACATACATTACGTCTGCAAAAGAGGACATTGCTGTAAAGGTTGAGCGCAGCATATATTGAAACAGCAGTATTTCCTCTAAGGACGCTCTGTTGAAGGACTGAATGTAACTGCGTGGCCTTTTATCGCTGTACAGACTGAAAAGTAGCTAGTAATGCGAAACTGGTCTATTTACTAGTTTTAGCAATCCTCTTTGTTCTATTGCATAGTATCAAAATCTTAATCAATGATGTTTGACTTTCAGCACGCTACAAATACTTCCTACCAGAATACGCACTACCGAACGTTATACATCTGTTAGCACACCACCCGGACTTTGATCCAGCTGATATAAACTCTTTGGATCAAACAGCAGAGTGAGTATTATGGATTAGTATCCCCCGCAGTATTGGGCCTTTAATGATGAGTATCTCCCTCAGATTCGGGCTATTAAGTATGAATGTCTCCCTCAAATTCCATGCCGTGGTTTTACTCAATTACCCAGAATGCATTTGGCTCACGATTAAGTAAATTACGTATAAGCAAAACGTGTTGCAATTACATGGCCTGAACTCGGCCTGCAGAACAAAGTTTTTGATCGGTGAAGGCATTTTTTCAAAAATATTGAAGACGAAACTGCGTGATGAAGAAGAAATTCGACGGAAATCGTGAGCAAGTTACCAGTAAACACTTTCACCAGCTTATTAGTCGTTTTAATTAAGTGAAGAAAGTTACACATTTTTGGAGTCATCGTTCGCGGGGCAACGATAAATGTTCGTAGTTGTATTTAAAGGGTTAGATATGGACGTAAAATATATCATCCTTTATACTGGAGCATTAATCTTACACTGATAATCTAAGAGCGACAGATGTCATGGTAGAAGAAAAACTCGAACTGGATTTGTAGGTCATAATATAACTGAATAATAATGAAAATAAATGAATTGATAATATGGTGAACCCTAAGATGAAAACAACATGTCATTATAAGGATTGTTTAACTTCAAAACGTAAGTGAAAACCAAAATTTTTCAAAAGCCTCCAACCCTTTAACTACTTAAATCACCTTTCTTGTGCCAAATGTCATTCTCAGTCCCTCCCCTCTTCTGCCCTCGCTTTTTGTGGGCCGCTATATTAAATGTAATAAATTATTATTATTATTATTGCATTGCTTTAATTTTAAGTCTTTATCCGCCTCCCTCTCCCTAACCCGTCCCCATTCCTCATATTTATAATCATACTCAGTACTGTTCGTATGTACGGTGTTTTAAGGTACTACTTTCAGTAGTTGTGGAATATGTACTGTACAGCAATTAAATATAACCTTTTTCCTAGATATTTGTGGTTCTTCATGGAACCCATAATGGCTAAAGCTGAAAATTATGGTCTCCTTAAGAAACTGATAGAGATAGCGAAACAGAGCAAGGATGCTTTAGCTCCTGAGGACGAGCAGGTTAACCAGGTATTTCATTTACTTGATCTTCCTGTTTGACACAAGGTTAGTTCATCTTAAGGTTTGATTTTAGCAAAGAAAACGTAAAGCTTGAAAGTGTTTTACAAGGTTCTGAATATACTTTACTTGAATTGGATCTAATCGAAGTAGTTAGGAAGGTTTTGCTCTCATCAATTTTTTATCACTTACAATTTTAATATTATCGTCAAAATTTCAGTTTAGATTCCAAAATTTAAATGATTTATGCTTTGTAGCTGAAGAAAGGAGCTGAAAAAAGGTTTGTTCTAAATGGTGAGGGGGAAAAGTTTTTGAAGAAAAGGGCTGAAATACTAGCTAAGTGCAAATAAACAAAATTAATATGTCTTTCTCTTAACAGAAATTGTATACAGTATGTGACCTTGCTGATGGAGTTCTGACCAGAAAGGTTTGTTTTGTGTATTTCTTTTCAGTTTTCCTTGTTTTTTAAAAGTTTACTCGACATCATTCTGTTTCGGACTGTACTGCATTAAAGTGATTGTTCCATGTTATAGACAGAACTATTCGATATTTAGTAAAATTACACAGGTGACTAAACAAAATTGCGCGCGCTGGTTGGTCGACAAACTCAGACTATCACACAATAGTCACCTCCAGCAATTATCCAAAATGGCTGCCGGCACACTTTCACTTGAAATAGTTTTTTTCCTCGTTTTAACTGTGTCTTATTTCCTAAAACAATTTGTAATTTTACTAAAACAATTAGTCACCTCAGGCACCGTGATTATCGGCGAATATTAGAAGCCACTTCTGTTCAGAGCGTCCCTCACACTATACTTTCAATGGTCTGCACAAATTATGGAAATTAATAGATCGATTTCGTCAGCTTTGCTTCTACTTCTTCATGGCTTAAAAATTGTTTTAAACAATATTTTTTCGACCGTTAACTTGTTATCTTGACACTAACTCATCATGCACATGCACATAATGTTAAAATAACGAGTTCTGATTAGATGTTAGTTTTGACGACTGCTTAGCACTCCGTGTTTGTTCGTTTATAAGGCAGGACGTTTACCTTGACAGTTCGTTTTCTTCTAAAATGTTGAATATGGAACTTTGATGAGTGTTGGTTTGGCAGTGATCACTCCATATGATTTCTTTTATAAGGTGGGACACTCACTTAATATTATGAATTCTGATTGGATGATATGTTTGACTACTGCTAAGCACTCTTGTGAGTTCGTTTATAAGGCGGGACATTCACTTAGAATGATGAATTCTGATTGAATGATATATTTGACTACTGCTGATCACTCCGTATGAGTTCGTTTATAAGGCAGGACGTTTACCTTGACCGTTCTTTTTCTTCTAAAATGTTGAATGTGGAACTTTGATCAGTGTTGGTTTGGCAGTGATCAGGGTTCATATGGCAACTTGAAAAACCTGGAGCTCCTTGAAATTTTTTGGCCTATTTAGTTTTTCTAGTATCACCAAGGAAGTCACTGGTTTGATGAAGGCGTCTTACGCACAAACAGATTGAACCAGCAGCAGTTTTTTTCATTAATATTTTTGGTAATTTTTTAATTGATTCATAAAGTGTAATGTTTTCTTCCATAGACGCAGTTGTTTACACATGACCTGGCGGGTTACAAACCAGGTGTATCAACGCTGTGTTTTATAACAGGAAAGAAGGCGAGTCTATTCTGACATGCTCATGTTCTTGATCCTTTGTTTCCCTTTTGACCTAAGATTAGCGACTAAATGCATTACATTTAGAATTTATAGTGCCCTTTGTATTCATTTGTTGTCAACTATCATATTCTTCTTGTAGGAACTCTTTATCACAGTAATAATTAAGCTATCAAATTTACTTAGCATACAAAGTAACTGTCTTTTTAAACTGTCCTTATGCAGTAGGATGAGTGTATGTTAAAAT
>JAODFW020403094.1:0-5000 GCA_027575235.2 Palythoa mutuki | reverse complement strand
ATAGGGGTGCAATTATTTTCCATTTGTCTGCAATGTGAACGCTAGCTGCAATACTTGTTAACATCAAAAATGTACTTTTTTTGTGGCTACTGTGTCGATAGACGGTAGCCACTATGCCATCGTGGAGGTAATTGAGACCGTAAAACCACAACAGAAAAGCCTAGGCAAGTCACCAAATAACACAGGAAGCCCACAGAACATCGAAACATCGTTCGGAATCAATCAACTATCAGCCGATGAACTTCCACGTAAATATGAGCATAAAAAAACCCTTCTAAATTAGATTCATAAAGTTTTCTTAACTATAAATTTTCTTAACGGTAAATTGCAGTAGCCACATACGCTTAAAAAGCGCCTTTTATTTCCCTAGGCATGCATAACGACGAAACATACAAAGCATCAATTTCTGTTGCATAAATTCAAATGACTTTCTCTTGTGTTGAAGACCACAACAGGCCCTTTATAACTGGAGGTTACAAAACACAATTAACCCGCCACAATGGCAGGCAAAAGAAGTTTGTAGACGTCACTCGATAACGTAACTAAATCAAAGGAAATTCAAGCTTTTCCAGTTTAATGATGCTTGGTTGAGGAGAATATCACATTCTTTTACAATCAAGTACCTTTAAAGCGTTAACATTTTTCATTTGTTATGTAAACTTTGGTGTCGTGACTTCGAAAATATCGATTTTTTTAGTAACAACAAAAAACTAATGTTTAAAATTTTATGCATGACTTCAAACAGTTTTGTTTCTTAAAAACAAACCTCTTCATCTCCAACTTACAATGCATATCAAGCCGACGAATTAGTCAACTTTTATGCCTTCAAGCAAAATAGCTATTGAGAAATTTGCATGCGATCTTTGCACGCGAAACATTCCTCACATTTAACTTTAAAGGTTTCGAAACCTCTAAGCCAGACCTATTGCGTCCTCTAGTTTGCTTATATTCAAAGTTATAAGAAACAAGTAAAGTTTGATAAATGCAGATTTCAGTTTAGTTCCTTACAGTGTTTAAATCATTTTTATTAGTATCATTGGCTTAAAGATTTGTTTGAACAACATGCAGTCTTTTAATATACTTCTTTAGGCGTTCCTTTGAACTCTTCAATTTTAAGTTGTTTTTGTATTAACTACCTTTTTCGCAGAGTAAATGCAGTGACTATTATCGGAAGCATCGATAACGCATGTTATGACCGGACTTGCGCAACACTGCTTCCTTCAAATCATAGAATCACAATATAGTAATTTTTAAACAGTTTGCGGATGATTTAACAACTGAGGGTCGTGTGTTAGAAAAACCATTAACACATGAATGTGGGTATTTTACAAAAGGAAAAGATCCGAGTTTCTATGCTGCACTTATGTTGAAATAGTTTCATAAAATAAATTAATTTTTAGCCATATCAGAAAAAGTAAGTATTAAGAATTGGAACTGTAGCGTTGTTGTTTCAAAACTAATAAATCAAACATTCAAATACCTGCCGTATTTCCTCGATTAAACGCCGCCCTCGAATAAACGCCGCACCTGAGAGCCAAAATATCAATAAAGGCGCCGCACTCGAATAAACGCCGCACCTGTGAGCCAAAATATCAATAAAGGCGCCGCACTCGAATAAACGCCGCACCTGAGAGCCAAAATATCAATAAAGGCGCCGCACTCGAATAAACGCCGCACCCTGGTAACAGACAACAAACTGAAACATCCATTTTATGACATTCACTTTTTACAAGCGCAGAGCGAAGTTGTTTAAAACTGTAAGTTTAAAGTTTAAAACGAAAAGACAAACATCTGCAACATCGAACTTTTCTAATTTCTTACGCGTTTACAAGCGCAACAAGTTGTAGTTTCAAAACTGTAAAGCTTGATTGGTACAGCCAGACAAAGAAATGTATCATTTTTTCTTATTTTCAAAGTAAAGTTACGGTTGGTTGATTAAAAAAAAATAGACTGTATTTTAAATAAACGCCGCACCCAAATCATAAAAAAAAATTAATAAACGCCGCAGCGTTTATTCAAGGAAATACGGCATGTCACAAATTTAAGTCAGTAGTGAGAATTGGCAGTTGGGCCTCACAAAGTGTACGTAAATCATTGTAAAAATGTAGCATTTTTTCTCACATTAAACTAAATTTGTATGTAGCATCTTTAATATTTTCCTGTAAAGTTCTGTGTTAAACACACAGTCAAAGTGTGGCAATGAAGACTAAGCATGCGCAGTAATTTTTTCACCAGGTGCAAGGCCATTCATTATACGAATTGTCTTGTTTACTCTCTTGATCGACTGCTATCTGATAACATCAAGTGTACTTTTCCTTGAATCGAAACGGCAGTCCTTCATACAGTTCATTCTTTGGCAAACATGTATAAACTACTATTGTTTGTAAAAACAGCATTAATGTACATATAACCATACAAAGCGAAAACATGCTTCGGCACCAAGTTCAGTGTCTCTTAGTCACAGTAAAATTTAATTCTTGTAGCGTGTTTTCCAAAGATCAATAACACAATATCTGTAAGGAAGCTAGATTAGTTCCAATCCGAAACATAAAATCTAGCAAATGCATCTTACATAAAACCTGATAAGAATCCACTTTTCCCAAGAATTTTCCCTTTCTGAACTTTTTCCGTAGCCTTTTCAACTTTATCCAGTTCATCAAGCAGGGCGTTAACTTTTTCTTCCGCTTCGTTTTTGGAATCTTTCAGCTTTTCGATTTCCTGCTTCAGGTCTTCAACTGTTTGTTTTCCTTGACCCACCTTGTCTTCAAGCTCCTTCAAGTAACATAAATATTTCTCTTCCAACTCTTTCAGCATTTCTTTCGCTTCTTTTTCGCATTTCTCTTTCATTTCTGTAATCGCGTTCGTTTCGCGCTCCATGATTCTATCATTTAACGACTTCAAAAAACGATTTACAATAGCATCGAAACACATTTCGACAGCACGGAGTTGTTTCGTAGAATTACGCACACACGTAGCAGTAGAAAAAGTAGTCTTTGAGTTTGCCAAGTTAATTGATCAGATATAGTTCAGCCTTAATTTGCAATGCTAATTTATCCAAACTCAAACATTGAAAACAGTCTGTTTTGCAGTCCTTCACACCTGCTGCTTGGCTACAATACCAACTTGCAAATAATGTCTATTAAAGTGAAATGAAATAGAGTCTGCATCACCAAATCACAAACCTATGACGCTAAACGGCGCCCTCTGTTGGTTATATATAATTATATATAATAAGAGCATAAAAACGACGAACTTGCCAACTCCTTGAATCCCTTTATTAATAAAAGCTATACAAATATTTCGGTCGTTCGACCTTCATCAGTGTAGATTCGCTTTATACAGCATCCTGAGCGCAATACGCATCACTAAAAATACGGTTTATATAAACTATAATAAAACAAAAAGGCGATAAAAAAACACAAAGGTTAAAACTATAATGCTACAAAACTTATGTTAAAAATTCTATAGATCTATCACATCAGTTTTTATTTGTATATTTATTATCCTCGTTTTAATGTATTCATAATTTTAATTACAATTTGCTGTGCTTTTTAGAACTAAAATGAAATTCAAAATCTAGGTGTGAAAGAAATTTCAAAAAAGTTTGTATGGATGTATATATGTATTACTGAGGTTTGCGTTGTCCTGCATGATGGGACTTATAAAGTGTGCGGCTACCTTCCTCTTATATATTTATTTATTTTATTATATTATAGAACAAATAAGTATTATAAACTTGAAAATTGTATTCATCGAATAAATATGCACTGAACAAATGAAAGTCTGACGATTATTACTGACAAATTATTCAAATATGGTGGTCTGCAACTTATTAACGGTTTGACAATTTTGTTAGCTTTGATCATCCTCAAGGAGTTACACACACAAATTGAAACCAACGCTTTTTATTTAGTCGGTGAAAAAATCGCTGGCTCAGTGGAATTTAAGTAAAGATCCGAGTAAGAAAAAGGCAGTTCAACCGCAGTGAATGCATGAATTGCTAATTGCGATTTTGTTAAACTGTTAAACTTGTTGGCTTAGCTTTGAAAATCAACCACACACGCTTTTTTTAAGAACCAGTAAATTTTGCCGAGGCTCATTGTCCTTAATTTTTTGGCAATTTCAGCCTCAGTTTGTTCAGTCTTAATTTATTCTTATATCTGTGAACGGTTTTAAAAAAGAAAAAACAAAATAAAACACGGTATTGGAAAATGAATTACCTTGTGCCACACATGTATAAATTGTACGGCTGAATTTAGAGGCGAACTACCTTCACTGTTTGTTGAGCAGTCTTTACAGTGAATCTTTTTATGATTTATGCTGTATCGCCAAGTTTTAGTCAATTTTCCACCACAAAAACTTTCCTAGTTATCACGCCTCAGCCTGAGATTGTTCTTAAATTGTTCTTAAATATTGGCCAGTTCGAGCCTCGTTGTTCTTCTAAAGTTCTTATAAAAAAACCGTGTATCTTCACATACGAGCAGATTTACATTCTTTCTATAGTTCACTAACTGATTTCCTTCTAGTTGACAATGACAATAACTGATAATTTACACGTAAGCTAGATTAAAAGACTCGGGGAAATTGACTGGC
Source organism: Palythoa mutuki (assembly GCA_027575235.2). Classification (NCBI taxonomy): domain Eukaryota; kingdom Metazoa; phylum Cnidaria; class Anthozoa; order Zoantharia; family Sphenopidae; genus Palythoa; species Palythoa mutuki. The sequence goes on along the minus strand of JAODFW020403094.1, from coordinate 407 downwards.
CTTGTTCACTGAATATTCGCTGACCTTGAATGAAAAAGGCCAGTCGATTCCTATGCGCCTTTTTAAAAACTAGCGTACATGTAAATTATCAGTTATTATCAGTGCCACAGTCGAGTGCTGTTGATGGCCGAAATAAACAATCTTAAGAAATGACCAGTCTGCTTGTCATCTTATTTATATTTAAGCTCTCTGCCCAAAAGAATATATTTCTGTTTTTGAATTTTTAAAAAAAATTCCATGTGGGAATCATTGAAAATCAAAAAGTTTACTTGACTTATATTTTGGTGTCTTATGATTGGATAAATTGTTGTAACACAACAGAAACATTGCTTTAACCCTTTCAGCCCAGAGCAATTTATCAACATCTAAATTCTCCTTACATAACTCATAACAAAACAATATAACTG
>JAODFW020403093.1:0-30449 GCA_027575235.2 Palythoa mutuki | reverse complement strand
ACTAGTGCCAACATTTGAAACAGCAATGCAAATTACAAAGTTACCATTACGACTATGCTTATGACTGCAATTGACTAAAACTTCGATTTCGACTACGACTACAACTACGAGAACAGCTACAATTACATTTACGACTACGATTACGAGTAAGACTACAATTACGACTACGATTGCGATTACAATTACGACTACAACTACGATTACGACTACGATTGCGGCTACGATTATAACTACGATTACGACTCAATTACGACTTCTACTATGATTACGATTACGACTACAATCACGATTACGACAACTATTACGACTACGATTACAATAACGATTACGACTACGATTACAACTATGATTACAATTACGACTACGATTACGACTACGATTACGACTACGATTACGACTACGATGACGTTTACGACTACGATTAGAACTGCGATGACATTATCAATAAAACTTCGATGTTGGTTCCTATTTTTGTGATTTGAAAGTAAACAATTTATTATTAGAACTACGTTTGTTTTAAAAACAACTTGATCTGCAATTTTGTTATGTATATTATTAACACGTAAAAAAGCTCAAATTGTATTCGCCCTACGGGCTCATGCAATTTCAATTTAATACTTTTTGAAAAACTCACTCGTGCAAATTATTTCCGAATTGAATGAGAAAAGTCGTGTAATTACCTATACAAATCACAACGTGACCTAAATGTGCATAAGCTACTCAGTGTCGGCACTGATAAACGCTTTGTAATTTTCTTCAAAGCTCTTCTCTCTGTTTTAGGGTACAAGATGCTTGTGTTGATAGCAGTGCTAAGGTTCATCTCTACAATAACAACTGTGGGCTGTTGTACAATACCGATCCCTGGTAACGTAACGTCTGTGTACTGCACGAGAATGGGTCTCACAACTATTCCTCGACTGCCACCAAGAGTAACGAGAGTGTAAGGATACTTAGCAACTAACCAATGCAATCAATGTATAGGAATACAACTCTTTATTTACTTATATTTACATTATGTGCCACGCATTGGATGTAATTCAGGTTTTATTCGATCAGCTGAATACTGACATTTATGGTTAACAAAATACTTCAGAAATAAAAACTAAAACTTTATAGAAAACAAGATCAAATTAAAATGTTAAAATAAACACAATAAAAACATTCAGTGGCAGTTTTCATGTTAGAAATTGGTGATTCAGTTCAGGTTTACAACTTCAAACTCATACTTCAAAAATAAAGAAAAAAATACAATTCCCCTGGAAAAAGGCGGCAATGTGCATAAATTAAGGCGCACAGTCATTAATATGAAATAGGGCGCAAATAAAATACAACACATAATACGCATTAAACTAAACTTTACGCAACTTTGAGGAATCTTTAATTAGCTTTAGGCATCTGTACGCAACAGGCGTCAAGCTATAAGTTCAACTTTACGCTTCTCTACGTGTTTTATAAAAGAGCGTAAATCTGCGACTTGGTGCTGTGTAATGGCTTGATTAGTTTGCGTTGAATATTCTCAGCTTCTTAGACAAAGTAAATGAGCTATAAAACAATCAAACTTTTGTATTTTTATAAATTGGACTAAAAACACTTGAATATCATAAAAAAATACTTACGGAAAAGAAAAGAAAAAAAATACTTTAACTATTTGGGCGGGAAATGGTAAGGATTTAATAGATTTATAATGTTAGTTTTTGTATTAGACTACGAAAAAATGAGGAGAAGGAGGAAGAGGGAAATGAAGAGGAGGAGGGGAATGAGGAGGAGGAGGGATTTGAGAAGGAGGAGGAGGAGGGAAATGAGAAGGTAAAGGAAGAGGAGGGAAATGAGGAAGAGGAGGGATATGAGGAGGAGGAGGAAGGGGGAAATGAGGAGGAGGAGGAGGGAAATGAGGAGGATATGAGGAGGAGGAAGAGGAGGAGAACGAGAAGGAGGAGGGTGAGGAGGGGGATACGGCTCAATGATTCTATGTTAGACTATATAGCCTAGCTATGTTAGACTATGTGAGACTATATGGCCTAGCTATGTTAGACAGACTTCTCAGAAATTAAGCTTAGTTCCTTTGCTTCAGAAATTGCTTCACGAGATAGGTTTATCTTTACATCACCAGATTGAAAATCAAAAGCCTGAGAAGTTATTACTGAATAGGTGCCACCCAGAGCAAAAATAATCACACATACTGGAGCAGCTTTATAAATAATTTGATTGATTTTATCGAGAAACATAACGGTTTTAATAGGGTTCTAGCCTATTATTCCCCGTTCCCCTCAACCTCTGTTTTAGGCATTGTTGAAATAGTTGCCTCAATATATTTTCTTAACCAGATGAGTATCCAGTTAGTCATCTCGACTTGACCATTAGATTTCTGTATGTAGTATCTGGGAAATAAATCATTGCAATCAATTTCAAAGGTATTGTCTTTAAGCTTTACTTCAAATCCCCAAACAGGAATTTTTATACCATCAGAAAAAACCAAGTTTGCAGAAAAAAACATGATGATGAAATATTCTTCTTCAATGAGTTCAACTTCACCAGGATTAATCTCAATTCCTTCTAGCTTTAACTTAATAGTCTGATCGATTATATTTGCCCAACCTTCAACCTCTCTTTTAGCGATCGCTTCCACGAAATAATAATTAGTAAGGAATCTTTCGACTGAAATCGAGGAAGTTACTAGATAGCCAGCTGTATAGTTCCCGCGATCGTTACAGAGCAAGGCACGTTCTAATGAAACTTGCTGCTTAATTTTTTCACCCTTAAAATCGGTATACCAAACAAAATTATCGTAAAATTCATATTTTTCCCAGGTCGGGGTAGTCATAAAATGAGAAATTGTTTTTAATAAAATTAAGAACAGCTTCTTCGACTGGAAGCCAATAAACATATGGCATGTATTGATGTTGACGCAAAATGTCGCTACATACTTCTCCACCTAAGAAATCAATACTCATAATTTTAGAGCATTCCAACTCTATCTCTTCTGCTCTATAAGTCTTATTTTCGTTGTAACTCCACTCAAAAACACTACAAATAAGTTGTGCTTTGCAATAAGGGCATAATGCTATTTCTGAATGAATTAAGTAGGTAGGGATAAATAAACTTAGGTTAAGAATGACGCGGAGACGTGGAGACACGGAGACACGGAGTATTCTATTTTTAGTTTAATTATGTCGCTCTACTTAATATTGGTTGATGAAGTGGTAGAAGAGTCAACTTTATACTTTCAAAGACTACAATCTATTCTAATCTACCCCAATCATGAGATACCATACCTCATTATGTTCATATGCACATACAGCTTCGTCCTCATCGTCATCAATTGCTACATAGGCAAACATCGTTAGAATTTTACGATTTTTTGTCAAACTCGATTTATTGGTACGTCTCGATCGCCGTAATATTTTCCAGCTTTAGTATTATATTTGCTTGGTGTCCAATATAGTTTATCTTTCTGCCACCACACTTCGTCACCAAGACCGATTTTGAGAGAGCGATCGCATTTTTCCAGCTTATAAATAAAATCATCATTTTTCCCAAAATCATTAAGAATGACGGCAATTATTACATTATTTATTGTTACTGTTTTGACTTTAACTATTCCACCACTCATTTCTATCCATCCTTCAAATTCTCAATTTAACTTTTCGGTAACTTTTTAAGGGTGAATATTTGGTTCAATCTGCAATTGAATAGGAAAAAAAGTATTTTCTCATGACAACTGCGGAAGATGTTTTAAAGGTTGCTGTAGCTGAAATTGGCTACAGAGAAAACTATAGTAATCGGACTAAATTTGGTCAATGGTATGGAGTAGATGGAGTGCCTTGGTGTGCAATTTTTGTATCTTTTTGCTTTAATCGTGCTGGGCTAACATTACCTGCGACTAAAGATATTGGTTTTGCCTACTGCCCTTACGGTGTCAACTGGTTCAAAGAGCAAAATCAGTTTGGTAATAATCCCTGTATTGGAGATGTTGTTTTTTATGACTGGAACAAGGACGGAATTGCTGACCATATTGGCATCGTGGAAAAGATTAATGCCGATGGCAGTATTGTAGCGATCGAAGGAAATACCAGCACTAGAGATAATTCTAATGGGGGTAAAGTGATGAGGAGACGAAGACTAAGAAGTCAATGCCTGGGATTTGGCAAGCCTAGTTATAACGACACTTCTAGTTTAATTCTTTCTCAGATGCCGACAGTCCCAATTAGATTGACGAATCCATTTAGAAGAGGGATTGACGTTTTTGGATTTCAGCAACAGCTAAGTTCTCTAGGCTATGACATCATGATTGATGGAATCTATGGAACAAAAAGTAAGGCAGTTTGTCTGAAATTTCAGAAGGATAATGAGTTAGAAGTTGATGGCATTGTGGGTAAAGCTACCTGGACAAAAGCTTTCTCTACAAAAAAACAGACAAGCGCAGTTAGAAAAAATCTCCCAGAAAGCAACTCGTCCGATCTTATGGCTAAAAAAGCTATATCAGAGTCATCGAAAGTTGAGAAATTCAACTTTCAGTTTGACGAAGATGATATTGATATTCTAGCCCGTACAATTTACGGGGAAGCGAGGGGTGAAAGCCGAAGCGGAAGAATAGGAGTAGCTTTTAGTGTTTTAAATAGACTTAAAGCCAATAGTTGGTACGGCAAGTCGATTAAAGGTATTTGCAAAAAACCTTGGCAGTATTCTGTCTGGAATAAAAGTGACCCTAACTTAAAAGTCATTACAACTGTCACTACCAAAGATAAGCTGTTCAGAGAATCAATTGAAATCGCCAGAAGTGTACTTGCTGAGGAGATTGAAGACATCACTAATGGCAGTACTCATTATTATGCAAAATACATTGATACGCCTAAATGGGCGAGAGGAAAACAGCCTGTGGTGGCGATCGACAACCATTTATTTTTCAACAATATCGATTAATCAGCTAATAGCTATTAGCTAATAGCTATTAGCTAATAACTAACAACTAAACTTATGCTTTATCAAAAAAATCTATTCTGCTCGTTAACTTTCTGGAGTATTGCTCTTACTTATCTCAATACGTTACTCCCTCTATTTCAACTTGGAAATATGGAAGGTTGGGACATTAATTTTTGGTTCAAGGTTGTTGAATCAACGATTCTATTTGCCATTGGGATTATTGGTAGATATAACGCCAATTCTGCTGTCTATACTCCTAAAGGCATCTTTGGTAGAGATAAAAAACCTACTAATATGCATTTAGAAACGAAATTCTAATGGTCAACTTGCCTTCTGGGTGATTGACATCACAAAGGATAAATACCTGTATGCCAAAATATAAATATATTGTTAAGAAATTATACTTTATTATTTATTTTTGGTGTGCAGACATGGATGATTGGAAGTTTGTTAAAGAAGAAGACTTGCCACTTTTAGGATTTGAACTAGCCAAAATAATTGGTTTTGAAACTGTGGTGAAATTAATGCAGGAACAGAAAAAAGAGATATATGTTCCAAAAGGAAAAAATTGTCTTACTGACGATCATTTTTTAGTACAAGTAATTGGCAAACAAAAGGCATTAATCTTGTTAGATTACTATGGTGGTTGTTATATCTATTTAAGAACAAAACAAGTACTTTCTAAGGCTAGAGCCAGAAGAATCAAGGCAGAATGGGAAGCTACAGCCAAGTCCAGAGGGCAAATAGTGAATCTGACTCGTACAATAGCTAGACGAGAAAATTTAAGTATGACTTGGGTTAAAAACTGCATCGCAGCGTAACTAGTTACGCCAATCCTTAGCCCATTTAAAATCAATACGAGCATTAATTGCAGCTTCTTCATCCTCTGGGCGATCGCCTATATATAAAGCTTCTTCTGGTCTATAGCCGTTTTCTTCGATAGCTATTAGCAACATTCCTGGTGCTGGTTTACGGAAATTGTGCTTAATCGCTGCAAATCCCCTGATGTATTTTTGGTGTCCAAACTTATTCTCTGCCAGTCTAAAAGCTTTGTAGCAAGATTCCCCTAAATCTGGGCAGAAATAGATGGATTGAAGTTGAGGAAATAGTTTCAGAGTTACAAATTGCTCATCAATGCACTCAGTAAGGGTTTTATGTTTATAGTGAACTCCAGCCTGATTCGTAATTCCGATGATACGATCGAATCCTTCCATAGCTTCTGCTGCCCCTGGAATTGGTTCTTGATCTTCTGGGTTTTGAATAAACTTATTTTTGCTTTTGGGCTTGCGAATTGTGCCATCGCAATCTACTAAGAGAATTTTTTTCATTGTCAAAATATTCCTCAGAGAAAATTACTATCTTCGACTAGCTCTATCCTGTTCTAATCTTTCTTTTCTGGCAATCTGGCTTCTAGTTCTGCGGAAAGCATTGGGGTCATTGGCTTTAACATTAATATTACTAGAATAGTGATTTACCACGGTAGTTCCCTTTTGAACTGGTTGGGAGTTTACACTCATGGGAGTGCCGTATCTGTAGTTAACTACTTCTGATTTGCGGGTACCTTTGAATTCTGATTTCATTTGCTCCCAATAACCCGATCGCTTCATTTCTCGATGTAGTTGGGCATCACCATTCATGTCAGAAAGAACTATTTCGCCCTTATGAATTACAGCAGGGAAGGCGTGAGGATGTGCCTCTCTACGTATTGCTTCTTTGATACCCAGAGCTAAGGATACATCGTTGGCATCGTAGCCCATCATGAAGTTAGGAACATTTGTTGAAGTATCCCCGCCCTCTCGAAAGATACCAATACCTGCACCGAACAGACTTCCCACACCAGAACTTCCCCCAAAGGCAGAACCAATTACACCTCCAACTCCTCCTGAGTCACCACCCCCGCCGAATAAACCACCCAGCAATCCACCAAATAAACCACCACCAGAACCACTATCGATCGACTTGCCAAATATCAAGTCAACAATTCCCTCTGATACCATCTCTGCTGCTTTATCGGCAATACTTTCAAGAATACCTACGGCAAAGTCCCCTAATGCTTCCCATCCTGTTTTCTGGTCTTTGAAGAAGGAAGATAGGGAGTCTTTTAAGTTGGTGGCAAAGGATTCTTGAATGGTTTCATAGAAGCGATCGAAGAAGTCTGTTAGTTCGTTCAATTCTTCTCTCTGTCTGCCATAGAGGTCATTCACTCTAGAGATTAATTCAATTTCCTTTTCTGGGGTAATTATCCCATCGTTACGAGCATCATTTATTTTCTTAATGGTGTCTAGACGCTTATTCTCTAATTCGATGAGTTTGACTTGTTTTTCTATCTCCCTACGGTCTTTGTTGTTTAGGTCAGGTGTACCAAGTTCGATACCGAGCAACTCTATGCCTAAGTTATTGTTATTTTTACTTCTGTCGTATTTTGTGGACTGATCTTCAAGTCTTTTTTTCTCTAACTGGGCAGGTTCATCATTTACTTCTAATTGAATTTTGATAGCTTCAAGGCGATCTAGTTGACTGATAGTTGAGGCGATCGCATCTTTGGTTTTCTCGATATTTTCGGCTGCCCCCTCTACACCCAAACTAGCTGCATTTTCTAGAGAGGGTAAGGAGGATTTGAATGCTGATAACTGTTCCTGTAATGCCTTGGTACGGTTTTCAATAGCTTCTATTTGCTTGATGTATTGGTTTTGAACATCTCGCCCAGCAAAGGCTATTTGTTCCTCTACGGTAAGATAACCTTTGGCATTAGCGGTTAGTTTTTCTACTTCATAGGCAGTATCGCGAGTTTTACGCTGTTGTTCGAGCAGGTAAATGTCGATCGCTTTCATTTTCTCGGCTGTAGCATTCACTAGAGTTAGTAATCGATTTAGTTCTTCGGTTTTTTGTACCTCAATTTCTAATTTGGTTTTTTTCTGTAACTCGGCGGTTAATTCTTGGGCTTTACCTTTGGCTTTATCTAGCTCTGAGGTAATATTTGGGATGTCATTTAGCTTTAGGCTTTCTGGGGAGAAACTATAGAGTTCAGGGAGAGGAATTTTACTTATGGCAGGTAAAGGATGCTGACTTTTCGGTTCTAAAGGTGAGGAAACTTCGCCCGTTTGATATGTCCTTTGAGAACCTTTCTCTAGCCCAAACCTTCTCAGAATATCTTGAGTATAGGATTGAATACTTGGATATGAACCAGCACCATAAGTTTGTGGGCGAGAATCATCATATAGCCCTGGTCTACCACTGTACCAGGTACTAGCCACTCTTCTAACTGCGGTGCTTAAATCTCCTCCTGTTGTTTTTAATTCTCGCTCTAGATATTGACTTAGCTTATGATTGATGGTTTTAATTTGTGCTTGAGGGTCGTTTAAAAATTGTTCTGGAGTAAGACTTTTTCCTAGTGCTGCTTTTGTCCAAGAAGGCACATTTGCGGGCATCACTTGTCCGTATCCTAATGCGCCAGAATGAGGGTTAACTGCTTTGAAATTTGCGCCTGATTCCTTACCTATGATAGCTTGACGTAAAGCATCTACATCCCCAGTAGTAGACGGACTAGATGCCATGGATGATTGTATATTACTAGCCAGTTGATGAACTACTTCAATTAGAGCATTACCTTGGGTGGCTAATTCTCTGGCGGTGAGGTTGAGATTTAGTCCCAGGCGAGAGGATTGAAGTAAAATGTTTTCCCAGGTTCGTTTTTGCCGAGTTTGGAAGTCTTCTTGTTCTCGCCTCAACTGTTCTAACTGCTTGAGACGATTGCGTTCCATGTCTTCCTGCTGTTCTTGGAAATTCCGAATCTTACGAGCAATTTCTAAGGTTTTTTGTTCTTCGGAGAGACGGGCTAGTTCGGCTGTAACTGATTTCTCTTTCTCTGAGGTAATACTAGCCATGTAATCTTCATAAAGAGTAGCCAACTCTCGTCCAAACCCTTTTACTCCTGGGGTGAATGACTGAAGCAGATTATTTTTGGCATTGGTTTGGTTGAGTTTTTTAATTAACTGTTCATTCTGCAATTGTGCTTGAAGAATCTGTTGGTCGAGACTGAGGAGGAAATCAGCATAACTTTCAGATAGACCTCTGGCATTTCTATTCAGATTAAGTACTGCTTCTTGGACTTTGAGAGGAAAATCAAATTCAAATCTAGCCTGAGCGCGATAGAAGTCTTCTAAGGAGTTGACAAAACTAATAATTTCTCGTTGAGCAGAATTCTGAGACTCTTCTAATCCAGCACTAGCAGAAGATAATTCTGAGGTTAAGTTTCTGCCTTGTTCGGCTACTTGACTGTATTTTTGAACCACTTCTAGTAAAGCTTGGACTGCGGGATTGTTTTCTATGTCGGCTTTCTTGTCTTCTGACAGAGAACTAATCTTAGCAGCGATCGCATTGGGGGTATTAGTACGAGCATATTCTGTCAGTGATTGATCTGGAGCTACATCTAGTAATGCAGATACTTTGTTTTGACGGGAGGAAACGGCGAGGTTTCCTCGCCATGTTCCACTCCCGTCGCGCTCTGCACCTTTATTTTGAAGCTCCTTGTCTAATTCTTTTAGTGAGTTGGCGGTAGTGTTAATTGAACCAGATAACTTATCTACATTACTTTGCAGGTCATATAGAGGTTTGAGGGATAGGGGGATACTACCATCGGCTACAGCTAAATTAGTACTTATGTTCTGTGATTGTTGTTGGATATTCAGTTTACCTAACTGTTGAGTTAAACCAGCTTGTATAGCCAGAGTTGGTTGTAGAGCTTGCTGTTTTTGCAGTTCAATTTCTTTCTGGAGTGCTGCTAGTCGATCTGCTGATGCTTGTTGTTGGAGAGTGGCAGCTTCTCTGGCTGAAGCTGAGTATTCTTTGATGAGTATTAGGGCTGCTTTGAGGTTAGGACGATTATCACCCACATCTTGGAGTAACTTATCTAGGGCTTCGGGAGATTGACGGCGTAATTGAGGTAGAGTATCTCTCTCTGGATCGAGTAAGTCATTGCCAGCTAATAATTCGATCGCGCCATCTAAACCTGGTTCTTTAAGTAGTTGAGGTTCATACCCATCCCTGGTTTTTTTGGCGGTGAAAGATTTGTCTAGACTGCTGTTTGCGTTTGATTGAGCATTTAGCAAGTCCAGTTCTTGTTGGGTTATCTCCCCTGCCAATTTTTTCTCGATATTAGTAGTAGTAGCAATAATTAGGTTGAATTCTATGTTGAAGTTGGCATTGGCTAATTGATCTTGAATTTTTCTAATAACGAATTCTGAAGTGGAGCTAACACTTTTAATTGCTGCTTTGATAGTTTCAATCCTAGAACTGATTTTATTTTGAGCCGAATCTATGGCTAATTGGTAAGTTTCAAAAACTTTTGATGTTACATAGGGCTTTAAGTTTTGTGCGCTTTGCTCTTGGGTATCGAGAGATTTTTTTACTCTATCTAATGCTGCTAGTTCCTTAGTTAAGCCTTTAATATTATTTTTCTGCTTTTCAGTCAATGCAGCTATCTGTCTATCCACGTCAGACAATTTATCAAATTTGCCCTCAATTTTTAGTTTAATTCGTTTAGCTTGCAGAACAGATATTTTTTGACCAACCTCATCAAAATCTTGCTTGAGTTTCTCAAAATCACTACTTTGAATGGTTTTTTGGACTCGATCGCCTAATTCTTGAGCATTACTAGTTAATGTCCTAATATCTTTTAAATTGTCTTCAATCTGCTTCCTCTTGAGAGTACTTACTGTTACTGTCCTCGTCCCACCATCAGGGGCATCAACAGATATTGGTTTATAGAAACTGCCTAGTAATCTTAATATGCCAGGTGCATAGTTAGCTTCCCCTGTTTCTGCTCGTTTTTCTTTAAGAACTTCATCCCCAACTTTCCTCGCTTCTCGAATATCCCCATCTCCTGCTGTAAGGTACTTATGCCCATAGGAAATCCCACCCGCAGCGACAGCATAAGGAAGAATAGCTTTTCCTCCCGCTAGTAATCCTTTCCCTAATGTTCCCCCCGCAGCACCTATTATGCCAAACTTAGACTGTGCTGCTTGATTCCTCAGAGCTTCAACGCCAAAGGCTTTCATCGCTAGCGTACCAAGTTTGGTTTTATCAGCAACTTCAAGCATTGCTGTAGCTACCCGCAGCATAACCATTAAAAATGCTCCCCCAGCTATGGTTGAGACAATTAAAAGGTTATCGGAGAATAACTTAATTCCGAAATTAACTAGTTGTAATCCTGGCTTAAGCAAAGGCAGAAAATCCTTACCAGCATTAGCGTTGAAATAATCGAGATTGTTCTGTAGTCTGGCTAGTTCGGCATCAAAGCTTTTAGAAGAGATATTGAGCAAGATTTCTGAGTCTACCTCATAGAACGCAGACATAGCAGTTAACATTCTCTCAGCTTCCACTCTACTTCGTTTCAAATCCTGTTGTAATTCTTTAGTGCTTCGACCTGTGGCAATAGCTGCTGTATTGAATGCTCCTGGTAAGGCTTCAGATAGTTGTTGGCGCAATTCTTCACTACTAACCGAACCATCATCGCCTCCCTTAGATAGTATTTGCTCTAATGCCAGATAACCTCTCTGTTGCTTTTCGGGACGTACTTGACGAGAAGCGAAGGCTTTTTGGAAACCATCAAAAATGGGGTCTACTATCTCCTGATTGCTAGTGCCAATAGTGGAGAGGTAGAAGCGTTGATATCCAGCACGCGATTCCTTGAGGGATGTCCCGTATTTCTGAGAAGTTTTAAATAATTTATCGAAGGTTTTCTCTCCACTTTTCCCTGCTGCACTCATGAGGATATCGAACTTCTGGAACTCTCTCCCTGCTTCGATTAGAGAACCAGTAAATTTGGTAAAGACATCTTTAAGGGTATAGAAGGAGAATAGACCTAATGCAGAGATACCTAAATCTTTAGTAAATTTGGTGATGCTAGCAAATACAGGGGATTTGTTGGACATCTCATCAATAAATTGTTTTACGCCACCAAAGATGTCACCTGAGTTGGGCAGATTGTTAATAACGGAATCGTAGACTCCTTTTAGATCGTCTAATCCTTGTAAGGGATCGGAATCATCGGGTAAACTGCTAGCAAACCCAGTAGCTAGTTTGACTATTTCCTGCCAGAGAGCCTTAGTATCCGCAGAGTACATATAAACAGCTTTAAGCTCATTACTCGCATTATCTAGCCCTTCAGTATCGAATTCTCCTGTGGATATGCCTGTCTGGATTTTTTCGAGGAATTTATCGATACTGCCAAAGCTTTGCTCTATTTGCCGTTTGATTTCTGGGTTATCTAAAACGACATCTAATTTGTGTTTTTTCCTGGAAAATTCTTTGAGTCTATATTCGATAGATTTTAAGTCATCTTTGAGCTTGGGATTATTGTTGAAGGCAAAGTTTTCAGGCGTACCAATAGTTTTAGCTTTCTGTTTAATCTCTTGGATTTTAGCTAACATCTCCTCAGCCGTTTTGAGAAAAGGAGTTCGCACATCTGCACCAGAACCACCTCCACCGAAGATTATATATTTACTAGCAGATTTAACTGCATTCCCTACTCTCTGGGCGGTAGTTTTGAGACGTTCTAGCCAGCTAATTTTGCGTTTAATATTTTCATTGTTATCGTCTTCGCGCGTTCCCAAGTGCGGGGAACCCGCACGGGGTCGCTCCTCTGGTTCTGGAGATGATCCTAGCAATGGAGGTTTGGGAGGTTTTGGCGGTGAACCAGCACCACCAGCTAGCCAGGGGTCAGGGGTTTCGATTGGTCTACCTGTATTGACTTGTGCTGCGGTAATTGTTCTTTGGTAGATTGATGCTACTTGTTTGTATCTTTCAAATTCCTCTCTAGCTTCCCTGAGTTTGATAGAAAAATCTGCTGGTAGTAGGGGAGCTTGAGATGGTACACCGAGGTTTAATTTTAGTTGAGCGATCGATTTCTTCAGTTTCTCTACTTCGTTTTTGGCAGTAGTAATTCTTGTTTGGAAGTCATCAGATAGAGGTAGAGATATACTACCCGATGCTATACCAGTTCTGATACTTTCCAGTACTGTTTTGAGCCTTTCTACTCTTTGCTGATATTCCCCCATTTTGTCCATTGCTATAAAAGGGTTGGGGACTGTGGGTAAATCTAGGAATGGGTTGGGTGGTAACTGAGGAAAGGGATTAGGAACTGTGGGTAAGTCTAGGAATGGGTTGGGTGGTGCTGGGGGTAAAGTTATTGACTCTAAATTTCGGGAGAAACTGGTTTCAATGTCTGCTCCAGAATTTTTGGCAGCTTCCCTGATTTGGCGAAAAAGAGAAATAAGCTTGGCTGTTGTAATTTCCCAGTATGCTCGAATCCTTTGAGTTGTTCCAGGTGAGCCTTCGGAAATAAATCGTTGAATATCATATCCTTTTTTCTTGGCTTCATCAGCTAGGGCAATAAACTGAGACTGAATTTCATCAGTGGTTTGACCCCAATGCCCCAAAGACTTCTCGGCTGAAACTCCCAATTTCTTCTCAAGTTCAGCCAGGGGAATCTTTTTCGCTAAATCTGCTAGTTTAGAAGCGTCGGGAATAATCTCTACTTCTGAGGTGATATTTTTGAGTGTAGGAGACTGCTCTAAGTCTATTTTATCTATCTTGAGGGCATTTTTAGCTGTTTTGGCTAACTTGCCAAATTGAGCTTGAATTTGCCGTATTTCTGCTGCTATGCCCCCACCCATACGTTGACCTTTGGGGATAGCATCCATTAGTTTTCGGGTTTCAATCTGCCCGCGACGAGCAATAATCGCCATTTGGGTAGCGGTTTCCTGTCTCTGCTGTGGTGGTAGTTTTTTAAATTCTTTAATATTGGGAAGCCCACTTCCAGACCTGAATTTATCTAACATCGCTTGCTGACGGGCGATCGCTTCTCCGAAGTTTTTTATTTCTCCACTAATACGGAATAAAGTATTGGCGAATTCTTGACCAGCTTCAATTTCTTTACCTGGTGGTAGAGCTAGTTGAGAATTAACCATGTCGGTAACTTTACTTTTAACTAGGACTCCTGTAGCTTCTGACGCTTGACTCCAGAGGTCTTTGGGCTGATTCTCCTGTAGTTCCTTCTCTCTGTGGCTAGGGGTTCTTTTTTGTCGAATCTTTTGGGGGGCAAGTCTTTCAACATCTTCTAGGGCAATTGTTTTTCTTTGTTTGACCTTTTTTGCTGGTACTCCTATCAACGGGGAAATATCTAATTTTGAATTTGATATTAATTCTTGATAAATACTATTTATAAACTCTGGAGAAACCTCTAAACCTTCCGATATGTATTTTGACCAAGCAGATTGTAGAGATTTCATCTTACTTACAAAAGCTTGTCCTTCTTCTTGTAATTCAGCAGGTAGATTTTTAACTAAGACTTCTAGGGCAAATTTAATATAGTCACGGAAGTTAAAATTAACTCTTTTATCAGCTTCTAAGGGATTATAAAACTCAAACTTACCTTCAGTTATGGGGTCTTGATTAGGATTCCGATATAATTCAATTCCACGAGCAACATTAGGATCGTCATTGATTCTTTTTCCCACAAAACTTGCTATATCAAAGAAATGACTAGGATCGATCTGATCTAACAATTCTGGTGAATAACCACTTTTTTCAAGTAAAAGCCTTGCTCCTCGTTCCTTTAATTGATGGACGCTAGAAATATTGTCCTTGGCATTTTTGATATAGGGAATTTCCGAAAGAATCAGTTTTAGAGATTGATCGAGATATTTTCTATCTACTCCTACTGGTCTTTCCGAAAAGTTTTTAGACCTAAATGAACCTTCGAGGTTTGACATTACTCTATCAAACCGATTTAAGACTTCACTTATTTTAGACAAATGCTGCCCAAGTTTAGACAGATTAACATTTTCAGGATTCTCTAAGGCTTTTTGGAGAAAGGAAGTAGGTTTTAGTAGTTGCCTTTGAATTTGACCTATATTTGCTAAGCTTCTACCTCCAATACCATAATCAAGAGGTGAAAGAGATTGCCCTAACATATTAAAAGCTGGCTCTAAAATCTGCTGCTGCTGAAGACTTTCTGGCAACTCGCTTTTGCTGAATACTGGTTTCATCCCTGAAAGATGATTTCTAGTGAAGGTTTGTCCTTGCACAGACTGTAGATAAGCTTGTAGATCGTGACCTCCAGCAAAATCATCGAGAACATTAACGTTCTTAGGTGGATTGACAATACCTTGTCCAATAAGTTTCTCTGGTATACCTAGATTTTTCTTGAGCAAATCTGTGATAGTACTTGAGAGTTCACCTATATAGGTTTGTAGATAAGGAAAAGTCAATGGGTCGGAATTACCAACAACAGCTTGATAGTTGCCAGATGCTCGGTTAGTTAATCCCATTAAAGGAGAACCAAACCCCACGCCTTTGATATCGAGCATCTTGTCTGCAACCTTGTTGTACATCTCAATGATGGCGATCGCTTCTTCGACAATAAATCCACCAGCAGAAAACCCTGCTAGTTGAATGGTTTTTCCTGGATATTTTTCTTGTAAGGCTATAGCAATAGCAGCTAACCTAAGACTATCAGGATTAACCCCTTGAATAGCTGTACCCATAAGCTTCTCAACGTTCATGACCATTGATAAGCCTTCCATGCCCATCGGGTTAGAACCAAACATATCAACAATCATGTCGTTAAGTGAGCTTCTCGTATCGTTAGCTGCTCTATCTGTATAGGTATTACGAACTGGAATCAGAGCAGTTTTTGCTGTATCGAAAAAAGGCTCTAGCATTTTGACTGTTTCGATGCCTGCGCGACCTTCTTCTTTTTGAAAACCTCCTGAGACTAGAGTAATAATCTCTTTATCTGCTAAATTTGGGTCGTCGATTATGTTTCTAAAACGTCTAACTTTACCACCAGGGGTATCTCTTTCTAGTACTTGAGGAATTTTCTGTACACTTCTAGCTAATTCAACTTGAGATTTGACTTTCAGAGGGAAGGATAAAGCCTGGATACCACGATAAACAAGATTATTAATTTGAGTTCTGAATTGAGACTGAATAGCCATCAAGCCCAAGGCAATTTCATCTGCCAGACTAGAAGTCCCATTTTCAATCTTGACTAAACTTTTGGCGATGCTGAGGCTAACATCACGGGTTAAATCCTCAAATTCATCAGGGTCAAGAATGGTTTTGGCTATGTTAGTTAAATCTCTAACTACTTCTGCTGTCGGATTACCTTTGGCGTTGTAGCCACCGAAGAAAGAAGCTAAATCTTCTAATCTTTTGGCTAATGCTTCAGCTAGAGTTTCGGCTGATTTATCTAACTCTTCAAAGATTCTATGTCCTGTCTCTGTATTGCCAAATTTAGCCACACCCCTATCTGCAACATTAGAACCCATTTTTAAAAATGCACCCATTAGCATGGTTTGAAAGGGTTTGGTTATTGCACCAAGGATATTGCCTTTACTAGCTTGTTTAAAACCGTCTCTAATACCTTGCTTAAGGATTATAGCTGTTTGTTTCTGAATTTGTTCTTGTCTTCTAAAACTACCTTTGATGTAGCTATAGCCATCTGCATTCGTCCCCATCCTCAACATTCGAGAAGAAAAATTGATCTTGGTATTAACTTCCCGATTTAACCCATTTAACTTGGCTGACAACTTATCCAGTTCAACTGTATTAATCTTGGGAGTGAGAGGTCGAGAATTGAAGTGAAGCTGAATTAGATCGGCGTGTTCTTTCTTCTTCTCTAAATGCTTGTTTAAATCCTCTAACGGTTTATGGTCAACCTGGGGAGTAAGCCTAATATCTGTGCTACGAGAAAATCTCCTTAAATCCCTCTCCGCATTCTGTAGAGTGCGATCGAATTTAGAGCGATCGAGGAGTAGGCTTAGTTCTAGTTGACCGATGTTGGGCATTAAAAAACTCCGTTTTTAGCTATTAGCTATTAGCTATTAGCTATTAGCTACTTTATTGTTCCCCTGATGACATCTCCTTTAGCAATTTTTTGAGAGATTGCTCTACTACCAAAAGTTCTTCGGAACATTGATCGAGGACTGTTATGTATTCTTCTTTGCGGTCGTGGATTAGGGCTTTGTTAACAATTTTGAGGAAATTTTTAACGATGTGTATGGAGGCGATCGCGGTTTGAATTTTTTCCACTATTCAGCCTCCCAATTGTTAGCGAGGATGGGTACGATGGATTTGAACCAGCGCAGTTGAGCTTTTGTGCCTTTGCCTTCACTTTCGATGTAGGTTGACAGCAGCAAAGTCGAGTGCGGTTTCCCTTTTTCTGTTGCTTGATAGTAATCATGTACTTCTTTGCCGTTAGACCGTTTGATGCGAGTCACTGAAGCCTGATATCCCAGTTCGAGTAATTTGCGATTTATTTTTTTTGCTGAAACGCTCTCAACTTCCAAGCGAGTTGCTAGCATATGTCCGATTTCGGTTGGGGTTAGTGGCTTTTCTGGCAAGGGATTACTGGCAGCGATGGCTTCTTTCTGGGGTTTAAGAAGATGTTCGCTGTTTGGGTACATCTTCATCAATCCTTCTAGTTTTAGCTGTTCGCTAACTTCTTTGTTTACTCCTGCATTGATGGCGGAGGTTGATGCTAGATTGGCTAGGGCGATCGCTTCAGAGATGGTAAGAGTTGATTTTCCTTTTAGTGAGTAGCTGCCAGTTTTGCGAATAGCAGGTAATACTTCATTAGTTACCCATTTTTTGAATTTCTTGGCTTGAGGTTTTCGCGAACTAAGAATCAGTGAATACAAACCAAATTCATTTACGCACCAAGCCTCTCCTTGACGACCTATGTTGAACATAGATCGTTCTTCTTCGTCTAAACTTTGTATTTTCTGACTAACATTACTTATTTCCAATACAGTGCAAATATCAGCAGCTACCCACCAAGGATTATCAGCAGTACCCACAAAACGAACTTCTTGATTTTCAAATTTGAATATTTCTGTCATTATTTTTCTCCAAAATAGACTTCACCCCTTCATTGAAGAGGTGAAGTTAATAATCAGCAGCCTTCGTAGCTGCGAATGATATGGTTTATAGCTAATTCATTGCTCTGGCAAGTCTTATCTAAATCCTTGTCTAGCTTTGAATATTGGCGGTTTTGATAGTAAGGCATGGATAACCACTTACCTTGTTTTTGGTAGAAAGTGCCTATCAACAATTTCCTGTCCCAAACGCGGTAAAGACTACCGCACCAGTCGGTTTCGCAGTCTATTTCGTATTCTGGAGAAAAATATCGCTTTTGAGATTTCTCAAAGTCTCGATCGTGTTTGAGTTCAAATTTGAGTGCATCAAAATTTGATACACTGTGCTTATTGGTGTATACCATTATGGTTATGCTCCATATGTTTAATGAAAGCGATCGCGAAGTTTTCCAGACAGGCGATCGCTTTTATTGTTATCTTATTTTACTAGTTCTCTAGGTACATAGTCAACTAGACAAAAAGATAACTATATAAGGTTATAACTAGTAAAATAGATATTAAAATCTCTTACAAAGACAAAAAGTATTGTCAAAAAAATATGAAATATGGCTATAACATCAAAAAGAGTAAGGGTAAATCTCGATCCTTATTGGGACGAAAACTGGACTAATGAATATATTTCTAAAGAATTAGACATCAATGCAAATACTGTAAGTTCCTATAAAAACGGCAATATTAGAAATCCCAAAATTGACATTTTACTTAAATTTAGAGATTTTTTTCAAGAAAGACATCAAAAAAAGTTAATTCTCGAAGATTTACTACAATTTGATTGACAGAAATCACGTTCAATAGCTGGGACTAGTAGATACGGTGGAGATGTGGATTTTGGAAACTGAGATGAATAAAATTAAGAATTTCAACCAGATCGCGATCGCAGATTGAGAAGCATAAACTTGCCCTGACTCATCGATAGAAAATTCAGAGCGAATGTCTTCGGGTAAGTGAAAAATTTGTGTCATGGTTTTCTCCAAAATAGACTTCACCCCTTCATTGAAGAGGTGAAGTTAATAATTAGCAGCCTTCGTAGCTGCGAATGATATGGTTTATCGCTAATTCATTGCTCTGGCAAGTCTTATCTAAATCCTTGTCTAGCTTTGAATATTGGCGGTTTTGGTAGTAAGGCATGGATAGCCATTTCCCTTGTTTTTGGTAGAAAGTGCCGATAAGTAAAAGCCTATCCCAAACGCGATAAAGACTACCGCACCAATCGGTTTCGCAGTCTATCTCGTATTCTGGATTGAAATATTGCTTTTGACCGAGAGGGGTGGCGAGGTCTCCTCGCCATACCCAATCGAGGTGTTGAGATTTTTCAAAGTCCTGAGCGTGCTTGAGTTCAAATTCTAGTGCATCAAAATTTGAACCATGTTGATCGTTACGGCGTACGCGCGTTAACATAGTATTGCGATTCCTATTTATAGATGGATATCGTTTAGGCGATCGCTCGGCGTCCAAACTTTGCGATCGCTTTCAACTTATTACTATAATACTGTGCTTGCGCGTTTATATCAATAGTTTTAAAATAATGAAATGAGTAACAAAGGATACGAAGAAGTAAACAAAATCCCTAGAGCTAATGGCAGGTTTGCTTCCAGACACGAAAGTCCCATGAAAAATTTAACGGTAAGGCTACCTTTGCCTGTTATGGAATGGATTGAGAATGAGGCAAAAAAAAGAGGCTTAAAACGGACAGATATAGCAAGAGAAATAATCATCAAGGAAACTAATATAGCCATTTGACACTCTACCCCTAAATTTATCTGATGCGTATTCAGTTATACTGTTCATAGATTTCATTCATTTTATTGAGTGTTTTGATAAAAGCGATCGCAAACTTTCCTAGGGCTAGTGATCGCTTTTATCAGTTCCATAGTAGCATTACTTTTATTAAAAAAACAGCTATGTAATGCTACCTATGTTATAGTTTTATTAACGATAATGCTATTAGAGATTGGAACTATGACTTTGACAACAGAAAAGACACGAATATCTCTTTATTTGGAGAGCGAATTAAAAGAATGGGTGGCTAAAGAGGCTAAAAAGAAAAATCGTTCAATGAGCAATTACATCGAAACTGTTCTTGAAGCGATAAAAAAAGGAGAGTTAAAAACCTAGCCTTTTCTGACAATCCAAAACTTGAACGAAAAGTCAGTCTACATAATTTGACAAACAAAATTGTTTAAATCTTGTGGACGTTCAAATACCCAATCTGGACTTTTAGACGTACTAAATTCATTTGATAAAAATCACGGTGAAGACTGAGACTACCCGATACGGTGGAGATGTGGATTTTGGAAACCGAGATGAATAAAATTAAGAATTTCAATCAGATTGCGATCGCAGGAATTTTGGTTTTGGTTATGGGCAAGGTTGCTTATGGTTGGATTGCCAGTAATATTGTTTGTCTTAGTAGTACTGAAGTATCAAAAGCTGCTTGTGAAGTAGGTCTGGTAACAGGAGAATCTACTGGGTTATCTTGTTTCTGTGCTAACCACTAATCCTCGTCCAGCAACTCCTCCATACCAGGCACATCATATAATTAGAGAAGACGGATGAATATTTGAATATACAATAAGAACTTTCAAATATCCTCAAATAACTGATAAAAATCACGGTGAAGACTGAGACTACCCGATACGGTGGAGATGTGGATTTCGGAAACCGAGATGAATAAAATTAAGAATTTCAACCAGATTGCGATCGCAGGAATTTTGGTTTTAGTAATTGGGAAAGTAGCTTATGCAGGGATAGTGGAGTTTTTTATCTGCCCTGGAGATGCCGAATTTGCTTATACAGTGTGCGATATAAGCCATGTACTAAACAAGCCAGATAAAATGGCTTGTTTCTGTGCCAACCATTAATAGTTATTAGTTGTTTGTAATTAGTAACTTTGAACTATTAACTATTAACTATTAACTATTAACTAATTACTCCGAAAGCAGTTCCAACATCCCTGGCACATCATACAAATTACGCATTACTGGCGCAGGAATTTTACCCTCAGAGATTAACCTTTTAACAAGTTCTAGGGTAGAGGGTTTAATTTGACGTTTGAGTTGATTCTTGGGGGAATCAGGGTCTTCAAAATGGAACGGTAAAAATTCATTAGCTGTGGGCAAATCATGTTTGACTCCACCACCAAAAGACTGCATGAAAGCAAACACCTGGGAGGTGAGCATCGCAGTGACACGGGAGTAATCATTGACTTCTTCAAGTTTCCGCTTCTTAACGTCTGTCCAAACTTTAAGAATTTTCCAGTCTGGTTGTAACCAAAATGAAGAGCGATCGCTCTCGTAAGTTATTAATCCCCAATGGAGAAAGTCGAGATAAATCTCCTCCCAATCTGGTTCACTATACTCCTCTAGTTGAGCTAGCCATCGCTGGAGGCTAACATCGGCATCTCCCCCGTTTCTTCTACCAGTTCAGCCTCTTCTACTTTCCAACCTTCCCTTTCCCTCTCGGAATAAGTCAAGATGGCATCGAAGAACGCTTCGGGCATAGCTAAGGTATCATATTCTGTCCAGGTAGAAGTTAGGCGTTGCTGAAGCATAACCGTTACGGTAGACACCCCCATATCAGTTTTGTCTAATCCTGTTAGCGCAGCAGTAATTTCAGCCATCCAAGGATTGAGAATCTCCATATGATTGAAGGGATCGCGCATTAGTTTTTCGACCTCAGAAATGGGCTTATCCAAATTCTGAGCTATTTTTTGACAGAGACGGACATAAGTTAGTAAGGCTTCATTGCGCCCTGCTGCTTGGTCTTTAATAGCATTTCTCTCGGCGACAAAGAGACAATATTTCTTAGGAAGTTCGATGCCCCAGGAATCGTCCTTTTCGGTAAGATTGTTAACGATTTTTTCTGCGGGGTTATTAGTTTCGGGATGACTAGACTTAAACTCCTTCATAGCTGCTAACCAATGCTTATTAGCAGGATAGATAGGTAAAAAATAGTTACCTTCTAGAGTTAAATCATCGAGAGAGAAAGGAAGTTTAGTCAAAAGAAATACCTCTGGTTTTAGTTTTTTAGTAAAATGACTGAATTAAGCAGGACAGTCCTTTGCTTACTTTGAATGATTTCTTCTGGCAACTGAATCGATAACGGACTATGCTCATTATTTAAGATTTCAGTTGCTTTTAATTTTTTGCCGAATACCCCAATACCAAAATGAATCTTATCCTTTTTGATTTGACAGTCTATTAGGAATAGCGATCGATTGTTGTTATAAAGTACTTCAACATTCAACATTCAACATTCAACATTCCTAAACTGGATACTTAACGGACTTCAATAAACCATCAACTTCGAGAGTTGCTGAGATTTTCTTAGTCTGGTCATTGGGGCGTTGATTACCGTGTTGCCCTAGCCAAAGTTTTCCTTTGTAATTCTTGCCTCCTTCAGGTTCAACAATAATGCCATTGATGACATAGCCTCTGAGTTTAGGGTCTTCTTTCATGGCATACAGACGGAAGAGAGCAAAGTCATCCTTAATGTAATTACCTCCAACAGTAATAGTGTCGTTATAAGAAGTAACAGCTTTCCCAGTACCTGTGCCTGATTTAAAGTTTCTTTCGTTGATTGTATTCGCATTGCTAGAATCGTCTAATTGATTGATAGAACAAACGTCTAAATAATTAAGAACATTTGCTGTCTCGCCATTGGGGATATCAAAAGGAGCAGGTTCAATGGAGATTTCGGTAACTCCTGATGGAGTACGGAATTTGGCTTTTACCTGAACTCCACTAGGCTCAAAAGTTAGCACGCGGTCAGCTTCAATCCACTCATCTAAAGCTGTAGCCAAGGTAATGGTGCGATCGCCAGCAGTGACAGCAGCACCAAGGGTTAAAACCTGCTCTACTCCATCAGTAGTGGCGATTTCGTAATTAGGGACGGCGTTAGCAGCAGCAACAATAGTAATTTCGGTGTCGCCTTCTGCAGGAGGAACAGCTACGGTAACTTGGTTTGTAGAGGGTTGGAAAGTCAAGACAGTGCCAGCTTTAATATTTTCTGATAATGGTTCGACTTCGATTTGAGTGTCAGAAGCAGCAATGGCACTAGTTAGAACAACTTCTTGCCCAAATTCAGGCTCTAAATCGTTTTTAGTAGAATAAGGCTTTGATAGGTATAACTGTATGCGCTCATCGCAAACAATCATATCCGTCATATCAACGCGGGCTGTAGTGACAACTGGCATAAAAAAAACTCCGTTTTTTAGTAAGTCGTAAGTCGTAAGTCGTAAGTTGTAAGTGTTTGGCTTTCGGTGCTTTGCACCTTGGCTTATCGGTCAGCGCGCAGCGCGTCTGTAGTTACGACTTACGACTTAGAACTTATTACTTACTAGATTGCCCATCTTGGTTATTCAAATCTCCAGCTTCTTGTTCGATTAGATCTAATTCTTTTTGTGGGTCTACCCCGTTGCAACTAATAGCAGTGGCTTTGCTCATTATGCCCGCTTCCACATCTGCTCGATTTTGTTCTCTTTCTTCGGGTAGTGGAGATACAGCTAAGTTTAGTTCTACAACGGGCTTGATGAGTTGGAGTCGATCTTCGTTAAGGATGGATAAAACTACGCTGATTACTCGTCTAACTGTTGCTTCGACAATGCGCTCATATATCCTCAGTCTAATTAGAAAATCTTCTTTAAGGGAGAGTCTACTTTTTCCCGAAATATTGCCGTCGCCAGCAGAAAGGAGATAGGCTAAACCAACTTGATAGTAGATGGTTCTGATATCAAGCTCAACTGATTCCTTAAAGTTTTCTATCTTAACTGGTTCTCGATAGGCGATACCTGGATTAGTATACCCAGCAGGGGCTTTAGCATCACCGATAGGATAGCCAGCAATAAAGGCTGTTTTATCGGGTCCTATTTCAAATAAATCTGGGAGGGGGATGAATCTATCCTTACCTTCATCGTCTTGAATCCATTTACCAGGAGGTTGACCACCAAGAATGACTCTTTCTAAAAATCCTGCTGATTCTAAGTTTTTATCTTTGATGGTTAAAGTTTTATTAATTGAGTTTTGCCCTCTACGGACAGCTTCGTTGATTAAGGCTCTACCCTTCAATTCAAAAATAGGTAGACGACCTCCATAATTGACTATTTTTGTGCCGTCAGAGTCACTCTCGATTTTGGTGAGTCCGTTGTCTAGGAGAGTATAGACTTCTTTATTGCTATCCCCAAACGCATAAACTGCTTCTATTAGAATCCCATCATTATTTCTAGTGGTTTCTATAGAACCTGGAGAGGGGGCATGAAGAACAATTTGTTGATAGGGTTCTAAATTGGTGTAGATTTTAGGGCTATATAAGCGGAGATAACCTACTCCTGCGCCTTCTCCCTGGTCGCGGACTAGCATCTGAGTAATGGCATTGGCAAGTGGGTCGCCTAAGTCCTGATCGATCGCTGTCTCTGACTGCCATTCAAACCATTGTTGAATCATAATCTCAGATTGAGCGTCATTACTACCAGTATCATTCTTCAACCCCCAACTGAAAGGCTTACCAACCAAGGCGTTAACATAGGTATCCACCACTTCAGCGCAGATATTGTAGCTGCGGAAGATGCGCTCAATTTCTGATTGAGTCTCTCTGTATTTAGGATGAGTTGTTGGTAATTGTGGCCCACTCCAAAATTGGAAATGATCGCCTGTGTAGTAGGCCCAATTTTCTTCAGCTAAAGTTGGCATTTATAGTTAGTTGTTAGTGGTTAGTTGTTAGTAATTAGTAATCCCCAAAAAAACTAAAAACTATTAACTATTAACTATTAACTAAATTCATAATTGCCAAAACTAATTGAGCCAATAGCAGGTCTTACGTTACCATTATCTAAGCTTGAAGCATACCAAGACAAAGCAGCAGCGATCGCGCCATCCCCGTGGCGGGATTTGCCGTCAGTGCCTTTATTTTTGGTATCAGGAAGTTTGGGGATGCCTTTGATAACTTCGACTGCCCTATGGTCGTCTAGGAGGTTGGAACAAGCAGGTAATAGTACTTTGCGGTCTTCCATTCCTGCCTTGTACTTGGGCATATTGTCTCTATACCAATCTAGAGTAAGTTTAATTTGCTCGATTTTATTAACTCCATATCTGGTTGCTGCTGCTTCTGCTAAATAACCACCATTACCTGTAGCATCATGGGCCCCTCCAGTTAGTCGGGGAAGGCGATCGACTATGTAGAAGAGAATTTGTTTTTGCTGATCGAAAGGGACGTTACGAAGTTCCAGGGCAAAGATGGATTTCCGTACTAAATTGGGTAATTCTTGAAAGGGGAGAAGATAACTTAAATCTCCAGTTCGCCCAAAGTCAAAGCCATAACTAGATTTATAATGAGGATTAGTTTTCCGCAAGAGAGGAGCAATATTTTGGGTCAGCCAATCCTCTACCTCCGCTTCTCTCTGTTTCTCGGTCAGTAGAATGAATTCATCTTTGAGAGTTAAGTTGAGAACAGGAATGGATTCATCCATGCAATTCTCGATGAGGACACGAGGGAAGTAAGAGCCACTGCTATTGGTGGGGATACAGAATAATTCTTCGTCGGCGTGTTCGCCGTAAAAATCAACTATTTCTTGTCGCCATTCAGCTTCGGCTTCTTTGCTGTATTCGATGCCCCGAACCAAGGATATACGTTTAAACAAACCCTGCTCAAGGGCATCATCTAAGGTAGTACGGTGAAGAGAGTAATTTTTCCTTCCCGATCTAATATCTTTGATGATTTCATTAAAATGGTTATCCTCTCCAAAATGGGTAGAAAAAATTCGCACCTTCCCTCCCCACATCAAAAAAGCCATTGCTGCTTTAATTAATCCTGGTAAATTCTCATGAAATGCAGCTTCATCTATACTACATATTCCCTGCTTCCCGCGCAGATTAGTAGGTCTAGAGGATAGTGCAGTAATACGATAGTTAGAGGCAAACTTAATTCGGTAAGACTGAATACTCCGTTTTCCATCTTCAGTCTCATCCTCAAAAATAAATTCCTCGACCTCGGAAGCTACTTGCTGAAAACTTCTCGCCCAGTTAGCAGCATCTTGAATATATTCGATCGCCATATCTTTGTTAGCAGAGATAAACCAACAGTTTTGTCCGTTTTTAGCAGAAGCAGTCAGAACATTATCGGCAGCTTCGCACCAAGTAGCACCGATACGCCTAGACTTTTCCCAAACTTTAACTGGGGCATCATCGGATATCCATTTTTGTTGGTAAGGAAGGAGGACAGAACTAAGTTGGACATTCAAGAGGATACCTCAATATATGTGTCCAGGATAATTTCTGGGAATATTGCACTGTCTTTGGGCAGTGCCTCAAAAATAGAATCTTCCAATTCCTGAGCATAATTTTCGGTCAATGGAGAAATTGTTTTGTTGATTAATTTTCTAATCTGTAAATTGGCTTCTTCTTGAGAGACGAAACGCATATTTTTAAGCATCTCTAATATTTAACTTTTTGTACTTGCCAAGCTGTTTGACTACCTATTTTGCCCGACTTAACGAACATAAACGAACCACGCTCAAATATAGTTTGCCCTTTTTTTAATCTTGGTTTGACTCCAATTAATTCTTTAATTTCTGCGGTGGTCAGTTCCCAATTATGAGCGATCGCCTTCTCCAATTCAGCCCGATACCTGAGAGGACTTTGTTGCTGAACCACACCAGCTAATTGAAGAAGATCGACCAAAAACTCTGGAGTAACAGTTACCTGGGGTGTTACTTCAGGTGTTACCTGAACCCCCGCATCAACTAATTCACTAGAATCCAAGGGACTGTTACCTGTGGCGTGAACTGTTACCTTAGCCATGGGGGTAAAATCTTTCAGACTACCACCATTCTTAATATGTTCATGCTGTTCATCTAGTAACGCGATTTGTTCGGGGGTAGCATAAGACTTTTTATTTTTCTTTTGTAGGACAATGTCCAGAGCCTTTAATCGAGGATAGAGACTTTTTCGGTGTGAGAGTTGATAGCGATCGAGGAGTTCAATAATATACATAGTGTGTTCTGAACAGGTAACACCCAAGGTAACAGTTCAACATTCAACATTCAACATTCAACATTCTTCTCCCTATCCATTCAGCCACAGGCACAGAAACAGCATTCCCAGCCATCCGATAGCGAACAGTGTCTGAAAATCCCTCAGTCCAATTGTCAGGGAAACCTTGTAGCCTTTCACATTCAAGAGGAGTAGGCTTTCTCAGTTCACCGTCAACTACCAACCCAGTACGGCATCTAGTAGTGAGGGTGGGAGAAACTGGTTGCGCTCGAAAAGGTCGATCTCGCCCACAGAAACTGGTTTCAAAGGCTAATATAGGCTCTAGGTTTAAGCTGCTAGCAGAGGTTCGATCGCAGGGGGGATTTTTTTCCGACGACTCAATCTGGTTTTCAAGTTCTGGCTCAAGGAGTACTTGGCAGGGATATTGCCAGTTTGTACGATGCCCAACAATGAAGAGTCTTTTGCGTCGCTGGGGGAGTCCGAAATATTGAGAGTCAAGCACCCTCCAGGAAAGATAATACCCGCAGTTTGCCAAGGTTTCGATAACGAGTTTGAAATCTGCCCTTCCTCCACTGAATAGTAAGCCTGGAACATTTTCGAGGACAATCCAAGTTGGTTGATTGGCTTTAATGAGTCTGATGAATTCATAAAATAATCCTGTTTTTTCTCCTGCTAAACCTTTTCTTTGCCCTGCTACAGAGGCATCCTGACAGGGGAAGCCTCCGAAGTAGATATCTGCTTCGGGTATCTCTCTGGGGGTTAGGGTGGAGATATCTTCTGACTTGAGTACTTCGGGATAATATTTATTCAATAGTTCCAGGCAAAATTTATCTTTCTCACACTGGAAAACAACCTCGATTCCAGCTTCTTCAAAACCCAGATCGAAGCCTCCTGCACCCGTAAAAAAACTACAAGCTTTCAGCTTAGTTTTTAGTTCATAGTTCATAGATAAGCTTTCAACATTCAACATTCAACATTCACCATTCACGAAGTGATTCCTAAAATTGACCGTTTAATCTCATCCACTGCCGTATCAGAAAGACCACCGCGAGTGGCTACTTTAGCTACTTCTTCGCTAGCAGCTTTAACCTTAGCCTTCACTTCTTGAGAGAATTTTTTAACATTAATAGAACTGCGATTTAGAGAAGCGATCGCACTTACTAACTTAGGGAGTTCTACCTCGTCAGGGTCGGGTTCTATATCTTTTAAGACATTGAATAATTTATGTTGAGCCAAACTAGACAGGGCCTCTGCCATGGCAGCTTCATCATCACCACAGGCTTCTGCGATCGCTTTAGCTTGTTCGGCTGCAATTTTGATTCCGTCTAGTTGACCTTGGAATTTAACGCCATATCTATGGATGGATGATTTAGAGATGGCATAACCTTGGTCTTTTAGCCAGACTTCCAACCCTCGATAGTCAGTGAAATGATTCTCAATAAGCAGAGTATCGAGTTTTGTTTTCACCTCCTCTGGTAAGTAGTAAATGCTGTTTCTTTGGGGCATAGTAGTAATTAGTTGTTAGTTGTTAGTTGTTAGTTGTTAGTTCGAGCCAAACTATGAACTATGAACTATCAACCATGAACTAATGAGAGATAGTCCCATTATCGAGATGAAGTTTTTGTTTGTTCACCGTGGAAAAGTTGCAGAAAAAAATATTGACTTCAGCCAGGGAGAAGATAGGAACACCTTGGCATCACAACCAGAAAACTAAGGGAGTTGGCTATGATTGCTTGAGATTTTGGCAGGTAGTAGCGGAAGAAACTGATGTAAAGATGGGGGATATTCCAGAACAATATGGTTGGTTTAGTTCAATGGAAAGCGTTCTAATTTATTGTCGAAACAACTTTACTCAAATAGCCATAGCAGAGACACAACCAGCAGACCTAATAATACTTTCTTACAATGGCATTCCTCATCTTGGTATCGCAGAATGGATGGAAGAATATAATTGCTTAGGAATAATTCACTGTAGTAACCAACATAAAAAGGTGGTTCGTCATAGCCTGGAAAGGAGTATGGTGCATCGGTGGAAAGCCAGCTTCAGCATATTAACTATTAACTATTAACTATTAACTAAGTTACAATTGTCGACGTTACTAAATATTGCTTACAAGTTCCACAGGTCGCGAACTGTGGCTTTTTATTATCCTCTTTTAAAATATGGCTACTATCGCATTATTGGGCAGTGAAAGGTTAAGAAAGGAAAAGGGAAATGCTATTTCAATCCTAATTAAACAAGGTCACAAAATACATGATATTTGTCAAGATTACAATCTGCATAAATCTAATAGTAGAAGCCTCGGATTGATAGAGAGCGCAGACTTAGCTTATGTGGTCGCGGATGGGAAAATAGATACGGGCACAGCTATTAAAATAGGTGCTGCGTTTGCTCTCAATAAACCTGTTGTCGCTTCTTCAGTCATAAATCAGGAAGATTTCAAGGAATATCTTTTGGGCATTACACCGCCCAAGAATCTGGAAAAATACACCAATATTTTATGTTTATAGGACTGAATCTAGAATTTGTTCTAGAGAGATTCCTTTCTTCAATTTTGACATCAAGGTACTTCTATTGATACCAGTCCTACGGGCAATCTCTCGGATTGAAAGAAGTTCTTCCTCAAAAGGATGAAGTTTATAGTGGGGATTGTTGACTTCCCCCAATGGCTTAGTCAAAGCTTCTTCTATTGACCAACCTAATCTCAATCGTCTATCAATAGTTTTAGCCTTAATCCCTGTTATTCTTGACCAATAGCTCAAGTCACCTGACTGTCCTTTATACTGGAAAATCCTCGTTTCTGGTTGATTTCTCAAGGGCTTTTCGATCGCTGTTTGTATATCCCATCCCAATTTTGCCACTCTAGTAATCAAAGTATCGTGAGAAATATTGTATTTCTTGGCAAAATAAGCAAGATATTCAACTTCTCCTCTGTATTCATATTTTTTGAATTCTCTTATTTCTGTATTCAATATTTCTTCTGGTGTCCAGCCTTTTTTATATCTTGAGAAAAGACAAGAGTAAGTTATTCCTTTTAAGTCTGCCCATTCAGCGATTGTCAAAGTCTTTCCTTGATAAGTTATTTTGGTATTTACTCTTGTGTTGTTGTTCTGAGTAGAACCATCAACCCACCTACAGTTTTCAGGGGAATAATCTCCGTCATTATCAATCCTATCAATCGACATTTTTTTATGATCGGGTTTCCCCATGTCGGCAGCGAAGTTAAGAAAACCTTCTTCTCCCAACCAGCGATCGCATATTTTGATGCCTCGACCACCATAAAGGTGATATGCGTTGTCTTTAGGGTTGTAACAACGCTTTTTCATATTGTGATAGGTATTGTACAACTTGGTTCTTTTCCCTACTCTTGCATGACCATGTTTACAGAATGTAACTATTCTCTTTTTGTGCAATCCCATCAATCTACTCTTGCTCAACCAAATTATTTTACAACGTTTAAAAAACTCTGTATAGTATGTTTATAGGTTTTTTCTTAGGACTGAATATAATAGGTGGACTCGTCATCGGAGCAGCTACAAGGTGGCTACTGGGGATGCTACTACCCACAAAAACCCCTGACGTAAAATACAGATTACCATCATC
>JAODFW020402064.1:0-12120 GCA_027575235.2 Palythoa mutuki | reverse complement strand
AAAAAATCCCTCTATAACACCTCCAATCTCGCCCAAAATACACACAAAAGAAAAACACAAGGTGAACTCAATGTAAGTGAAATTTATTTTTAATATTTTCTTTTTCGAAATTTTGACTAAAATTTTTAAGACTTTGTATGGGAAAATCTTAATATTAGACTAACTACCAGCTTGGGGTGCCTGTGCATTTATGAGCCTAAGTTGCCCATTGGAGCCGGTGCTTATCTCCGGTTTCTGTAGTGTTAAACAGAAGAAAGTCAATGACTCCCCCTGGACATGACACTAATCCATCGTAGGTTAGCCCCAGCAGAAGCTGGTACTCATTTTACCGAACTCAGGAGGATGGAAAGCTGAGTCAACTTTGGGGGAAAAGAAGGTCACACAAATGTTCAACACTCGGCTAAGCCGGGGTTTGAACGCCGCCCTCGAATAAACGCCGCACCCTGGAACAGACAACAAACTGAAACATAGTAAAATTTGATCGGTACAGCCAGACAAAGAACTGTATCATTTTTTCTACTCTTTAAAGTAAAGTTACGGTTGTATGTTTAAAAAAATTAAACAGCATTTGAAATAAACGCCGCCCTCGAATAAACGCAGCACCCAAATCATGAAAAATTTAATAAACGCCGCGGCGTTTATTCGAGGAAATATGGTACTTAAATTTTATACACAACGTGCTATTAAGATTATGAACAATGAACTTCGTTTTTAATCTGTTTCATTAAGAGTCGTTGAGGCTAACACTGGCTGTTTGTCCTACAAAACTTATAGTCACGACACAGTCCATTTGTTTTAATTTCAAAAATTGTTCAAAAAGTCCTTAATTTCTTACTTCACTGAAGATTTACCTATCATTCTCTTGTACATTTTCGCTTTATTGTTTCACCAAAGGTTTTATCAATGGGATTTGACGATTCTCTTTAAGTCAATCTTTAAAATTTTCATGAGTCTATTTACTTTGCTAGAAACCGGTTTGTTTCATGATTACACATCACTTGGATATCAAACTCGAATCGAGGTTTCATAGCAAACAACCACAGTGGATATTTACACAAAGTCGGTGCAGCTTTCCTAATATTGAAGTACGACTGTCACAAAATAAAGTTCCCTAAAACAGTTGCGTTCGCTTGAGAGGCATAAAAGAAATGTCCATAACACAAATCTTTCGTTTTTACTGTGAGCTATCGAAGAAAGCAGTACAACATGTTACTCTACCTTGCAGCACTCAGTTTCGCCCTACTTGGGACCTCAGAAGGTAAGACAATTCCAAACGTATAGATGAAATCTAGAGCACGTTGCTTTTATATAATAATAACAACTTTCAGTTATAAGAACGGCGAGTCTCAAATTAGCCTAAAAATAGAGAACAACGTTCTTATCGTGTGTTTTTTTTTTTCTACTCTTGGGACAGAAAATTACATAAAGATTTCAAACAGCGTTTGCAAGACTTCAATAAAATACTTCCTGCCCATCACTTTGTTCCTATTCAGTCGTATTGCTACCACCTCTATTTAGCGTAAGGAATTTATTAGATTATGAATCTCAACTTTAAATCAGAAAAAATCATTCAACAACGTGTAGGTTCTTTTTGTTTGATATGTATGCATTTCAAGGTAAACCATTTGATTCAGTTTGTAAAATGATTTTTTACAATTACAATCTGGTTTAGAACCGCGGTAGTAAACGCTTTTTTATAAGAACTTAAATGTTTTTGAGGCTTATTGTTCTTAATTTCTTGGCGATTTCAGCCTCAATTTGTTCTTAATTTGTTCTTATTTCGAATTCTATGAGCGGTTTTTAATGAAGAAAAAACAAAATAAAACAAGGTATTGGAATATGAAATGCCTTGCGATACACATGTATTGTACGGTTGAATTCAGAGGCGAACTACCTTCACTGTTTGCGGAGCAGTCTTTACAGTGAATTTTTATGTTTTATGCTGTATCGTTAAGTCAGTTTTAGTCAATTTTCTACCACAAACTCTTTCCTAGTTATCAACCCTCAGCCTGAGCTTGTTCTTAAATTGTTCTTAAATTTTGGCAAACTTGAGCCTCGTTCTTATAAAGTTGTTCTTATAAAAAAAATAGTGTGTAACAACTTAGAAAACTAACTTTTCTTGACAGAAAAGAAGGGAAAAATGTTTAGTTTTAAGCTGCAGAAAATCTTGTTTTTGTCGACCAATGACCATGCAGTAGAATCCCGCCATTAAAACATAAAACGAAAAATATCATATACGGCAAAGTCTGAAGTTCTATTGCTGAACACGACGTTAGAAATCGTACGCCATTTCTGTGTATTTCAGTTCTTGCAGTTATTTTTATACATATTTCAATTTCATCTTTAGTTGATAATGTTATACTTCTTTTACAAAATTGTTTACTGTACTAAACCCATTTAATATTTGCTATTTCATTTCACTCCATCTAAGGTTGCGGCATGCGTCCATATGGAGCTCGTGTGATAGGCGGCACAAACGCTGCACCTCATAGTTGGCCCTGGCAAATCTCACTAAGAGTAAGGGGCCGCCACATCTGTGGGGGCTCTCTGATTACACCTGACTGGGTTTTAACCGCTGCTCACTGTGTTGACCGCAATCCCACACCCAGCGGTTACACAGTTGTTGTAGGTAAGGATGCAAACTTTTCTATAGAACTTGTCTCTCAATAATATCATAAATATAAGTAGCAATATATTAATGTTTGTTGCTACTGTAGTACGAAATGAATCAATAAATGTACACTCGTCCGAAGAAATTGATATATGCTCCGATCGGGAACGAACCCACGTCTCCCTGTATTCTAGTCAGGAGTACTAACCACTTCACCATCAGGGACCACCACGTTGGAAACGTAGTAGTTTCATCATTAGTTGAGTTGGTTAGTGGATGAGGATTCCAAGGCCCAATTGCAATTTATTCATTCCAGTGAAATGCAAGTCCGGCCAAATACTACTGTAATGTGTTTCACCTCGTATAAGGCTCAGATCCATTGAATCCTCACACACTAACCAACTCAACTAATCATGAAACTAAATCTCAACGGGATAAATGAACGCATTGCATTTAATTAGACTCTTGTAATTCCTGGCCCTTATGTCTTTTCGTTTTTTGTCCTTTTGTCTTTTTGACTTCTTGTACATGTCTTTTTTCATATATTTGTTTTTTTCCGCACACATTTCTATCCCTTTATTATTTCCTTTTGTTCTCATTGCGTAATCGTTCTTTACATTACCATATAACCACCTCTCAACTTATCTCCCACACACTCCACTCCGACGAAGGACTACAGGCCGAAACGTCAGTTTTCTTTTTCATTCACGGTGTTAAACTTAAAATAATCATCAAACTGTAATCACGACTTGTTATGTTGCCAGCGTGGCGGTCCCTGATTGTGTAGTGGTTAGCACTCCTAACTAGAATACAGGAAGATAAACAAATTATCATCGCCGTGGGAATTTGTGAAAGCTGACGTTTCGCGAGTTAGCCTTGGCTCGTTGTACCTTGGCTCCTAATGGTATTAATGAGCGTTTTCATTCATCTGATTATTAGTTTTGACCGATGGCCTTTCATCCATTTGCATTTCTGTACCTATATAAACCCTTCATTTTCTTAGCTTTTTCATATGCTCTGACGAAGGGCTAACGCTCGAAACGTCAGCTTTCACAAATTCCCACGGCGATGATAATTTATTTATCTACATTACTTCAAGTTTACAACAAGGAAAGATCAGTCACTGCTAAAGAGTTAAACGAATTCTTCACTTCAGTTGGAGAAAAGACAATGTACTTATATCAATGAACATTGCTTAGAAAATAAAGAAGCAAAATGATTCCACAATCATTGTAGCTCGTCATTTCCTGTGTTAATAGAGCTTTTGATATTTTACATTTGTGTAACAGTTTGAATTATCTCCTCAATTTAAGTTGTTTGCTCTCTACAGCATTCGCGCATCAATAAAGCCCCGTGCAAATGGCTAAGCTAAATCCTTTTACGAGCCTGAGTGGCCCATTGGAGCCGGTGCTTATTCCCGGTTTCTGTAGTCTTTGGCGGATAAGAGCCGTTAATTCCCCTGGAGGGGGACACTAATCCATCGCAGGTTCGTTCCCAGCAGAAGCTGGTACTCATTTTACCGACCTCGGGAGGGTGGAAAGCCGAGTCAACTTTGGCGGTAAAGAAGGTCATACAAATGTTCAATTCTTGGCTGAGCTGGGGATTGAACCCGGGACCTTGTGGTTAGAAGGCAGAGATCTTACCACTACGCCGTGCAAATAGACGCATCATTATTGGCCAACAGCACGCAACATGTTGGCATTTGTAGTAGCTTGTTGGATATTGTTGCATATAGTTTGAAACAGGTCAAACTTTGGCGCAACACTGAGTCCCAATATTTCTATTGTTCTGTGACCGGCGAAGCGTCGCTGCAACATGTTGCGCCTGTTTGCATGGAACTCGCAACAATGTTGGCATCTGCGCACGAGAATTGCAAAATAACTGTACCAGCATGCATTGCCTCTTTAGACAATCGCCAACAATGTTGGGAGTTGTTGTGTTTGTTTGCATGCATCACGGAACAGTTGCCAAGAATTCCTAACATTGTTGTCTAGCAATATTGGGAGTTGTTGCGTCCGTTTGCATGGGTTTTAAGCAAGGGCCGAGGTTCTTTTGCTGAATACAGTCAACTCTAGCTTTTACGGACAAAAGCTAAATCCCCGGCCAAAACCATGAAGAAATGTGTAAACACGATTCTGGCATATTACGGGCTCCCGGTAAAACGGAGTAGACGAATTCACAACTATCCGCACCATATTGCAAAAGGGGCAAACTCATATGGAGACACGTCTTTAGAGAACGTGAAATATGTAAAAATTCATATAAAAATATTTAGTATAGTTCGAAAGCCAGCTCTATAAGCTTTGTTATATAGGTCTAGGTATCTACGGTTTAAAACAGATGCACTGTATCGTTTTGAAGCAAAATACCACTGAAGGTTTATGGTAACCTTAAGAGAGTTGTACAATATTTTTCTTAAAGCTTGTTTAGAAAGGTTCTCTTATTAGACTCTTTTATCATGCTGCAAGTTAGTTTTGTATTTGAAGATAATACATTCGAGGCTACGTCGGTGAAAATCTACCAAATGCCCTCCCTTGAATAAGCGCTCCCCCATCCCCAAACTTTATCCTAAAAGTTCAAATATTAAGTAAGCGCCTCCGACGCTTATTAGAATAAATATGGTAATTAAACAAAAATATAAACGAAGTGAAGGTAAATGGACTCCTTTCTATTTTTATTTATATAATAACCCAAGCTATTCTCGTATTTTGATTGGTTCCCGCCTATGATCTGTTAGAGGACAGACGCACGATTGACGTCACCATTACAAAGTTGTTTTCGGCTATCACCTAGTGTGCCTTTTTTTTCTTACCACAGTTGACGTCATCTATGACCTATTACTGAACAGACGCACGCCGAAATGGAATCTATTTGTTACTTTTTTTGTGATTGTTTGCCTTTTGCTATGTCTCATGTTTGTAGTGAAAGAGCTCTGTAAATTATTATTTTACTTTAAATGTCAAGTTTGCATTTAGTATCTGTTTGTCATCATGTGCTAGGTCGAAGCTGTCCGTTGTAACAAGAGAAGAACAATGAAATTATTATTTTGGGACTAAATGAAATGCCCACAATAAACAAAATCACAATCATCCGCGTCATATTTCAAAGGGGACAAATTCCTATGGCCAGCGCCGCCAATATAAGCAACATTTTTTGGGGTTTCGCTGATTTTAAATACTGGATATGCAGAGATAATTTAGCCCAACAAGGATGGTGAAACAAAAGTCCACTTCAATAGTGGCTACTTCGAAGTGCTATCACAGCGGCTGTTTTGTACTCCATCCGAATTTTACGCGCGAAAAACGCTTGAAGGTCGAGATTAACCTGAATTTTGAAAGATAAAACCCTTTTTTGGATATTATCAGGTTTAACGTATATTTCTACGGACTTTTACCACTTCAAGTTTATTTTAATTTGTAGTACGCATTTGTATTGATACGTCTTCAACAAGCAATATACCTAGCTTATTGCTTGTTGTTGACGTATCGATATATAAATGCGTTTTTCGCGCGTAAACTTCGGATGGAGTACAAAACAGTCGCTGATCAATAATTTACTCCGCCGCTAAGGCTTTGGGAAAGAGAACGGATCACATTTATTGATAGAAGCCCTTTATATTTCCAAATGTTAATGTCGGTTCTGGCTTAATAACTGTGTAACTTGTTTGAACTTTAAAAAAAACGGTTTTAAAGTCGGAATTCAGAACTGGATTTAAATTTTCCTACGCAGTTGCCAATTTCTCAATGTTTTTTCCCAAGTTTATCTAATTCAGGATTCAAACACGAGCCAAATTAATGCCATCGCAACAAGAAAGCGGCTACTTCGAAGTGCTATCACAACTGAGGAGAGCAAAATAACATCGTAAACTAATGATCAAAAGAGACAAGGTATTTAATTAGATTTGTAGTTTTTTGTACAGTGTTAATTAATTAATTTTACAACGAGCAATAAAGGGGAATAATGAGATCTGCCGGTAATACGATAAGGACAAACGGGAAGAAATTAAAACACCTTACAAGAAATACTGTTCTGCGTTTCACACATCAAGAAACGATCATCAATATCTCATCATTTCAGCTCACAGCTGAACAACTGGATGCTTTGAAAACGGGCCTTACTCACTATCAAGAAATCAGATGTGTTTACCAGTTTTGAGCTAATCCATCGCTCCAGCATGGCTAGAAAACTGATAGCTGGCAACGATAACGCGACAAAACTTAAGTCTGACTTGTCGCACCTCCTTCAAAGCTATGTGAACTCATATCGACCAACATCTAAGGTTTTAAAATTTCGAGTTTTAAAAGACCTTTCGCATCTCGTTCAAAGCTACGTGAACTCAAATGGACCAACATCTAAGGCTTTTAAAATTTCGAGTTTTAAAAGCTCTGAAGAAAAACAAAAAAACACTGCTGTTTAAAAACTGACAAAGTTAACGGTGTTGTTTTGGACAGATTAATTATGACAAAAGTATTCTTGACATTATCACTAACAAGTTCAAGAAACTTAAAGGAGATCCAACTATATTACGTGAAGGTAGATTGCAAGGATTCTTAAGAAAACGTACGAAGCAAGATTATCAAGACAATACAATCTATATGGTAAGATATACCAAAGTGGGTCGCAACCAGCCGGGATCTACGGTCTTCCCAAGATGCATAGGGCACGTCATGTCAAGGAATATTGCAAAGATTTAGATAGTTTTTTTCTTTTTTCAAGGTCAGTAATATGTTTAGTGTGAAAGAGACTGAAACCTAAATTTGACGTCATGGTATTTGAAAACCTCCGTTTTCCCCCGTCCACACGAATACGATAAATCTCCGCCTCAGTATTGATGATGGGTGATCGATCATCTTGGAAAATCGAAAATGTTGTGATGTAAATTTTTGTTTTGAAACGTTGACGTCCGTTGTTTACTCTTGTTGATTCGTCAGGATGCTGTGGTCACTACATCCGTCAGAATTCATACTGAATATAAAAAGGAACTAAACTTATTCAAGAACGTGTCTCTGTGGCAAGTGTTTTTAAAATTGTGAAAACATTTTTAACTACACAAGGCGGGTGATCCGCGCGACAAGCGAGATTTTAGCAGAGCCCAGGCTAAACGCTAAGGTAAAACTACAAGATAAAAAATTGTTGTAAATAAATACACGTTATTTTTTTTATAAGAACCAGTAAATTTTGCCGAGGCTCAATCTTCTTGATTTTGTGGCGACTTCAGCCTTAACTTGTTCTTAAATTGTTCTTATTTCTATGAGCGGTTTTTATTGAAGAAATAACAAGATAAACTGAAGGTATTAGAAAATGGCTTGCGCCACACATGTATTGTACGGCCGAATTTAGAGGCGAACTACCTTCATTGTTTGTTGAGCAGTCTTAACAGTTTATGCCGGCCGTATCGCTAAGTTTTAGTCAATTTTCTACCACAAAAACTTTCCTAGTTATCAAGCCTCAGCTTGAGCTTGTTCTTAAATTTTGGCAAATTTGAGCCTCGTTCTTATAAAGTTGTTCTTATAAAAAAAGCATGTATTTAGTCTTTTGCGTGCATAATATTTGCGATTTGTCGCCTATTTTTACTGTAAAAGTACACAGTATTGATATTTTCGATATTAGTGCGCGATGATACTGATGTATTCTCTTGGACATTATGCGTACAAAATTATGATTTACTTGGGCCAAAACCGAAATCAACTTGTATCTGTGTGTTATCTACATACACTGATAACTGTTTAATTTTTTTCTTTTTTGCAGATTTCAAATATTTTGGGTTGGTCGGCCGTTGGAAACATAAAAATAAGTGGATATGGCTAAACATGCTTGTATTAAAAAGATAATCAAGATTCGATTTTTCGTGAAAGAACAAGAAGCATTTGATTGCTGTTGAGGCAGTGTTTTATATCGGAAGCTACATGGATGTTTTTTTCTCAGATTTTTGAACAAAACCCCAAAGCAATTTAGGATGATGAAATGGGAAAAATCGGGTCGCACTTGGAAAAAATTTCCCGTTTTCTGTTTACGTTAGCACTTTGATCTGTCATCGCGTCACTTTTCCGAGCGCGACCGCGTATTTTCTGAGACGGAATTTTTTTTTTCCAGAAGGAAAAAGTAAAAAAAGAAAATCAAAAAAGCCGTACTGTAGCGACAGAGCAGGAAAGTTCTGGAAAAGTTGATCGAAAACAATAAACTTTTGTCATCACTTGCCATCCGAATGGGAACCGGAACACTTTTTCACAGCGGGTCTAAAATATTCTTGTGTCGAAAAAATGTAGTTCGAACCAAGAATTTATTGCACATGGCAAACGGCGAAGTCTTCCGAGAATACGGCCTTTAACTCTTATTAAATTAGAAATAAGGTTGTCAGTTCAGTATGATTATTGTCAATTTAGACAGTAATCATATAAAATTCAACAATGAAACACAAACTGCTGAAGTTGAATTTGTAGTTAAAATGAAAATTACGCTTAGAACAAGCACTAATCCTTCGACAGCGTCCATGTTCACAAATTCATTTTCGCGCTAAAAGTCCGCGCGTTGTAGGGGGGTGTTAGGATAATAACTGTCAAGATTAACTGAAAGTGCGACCGTCGAAAACATAATTTAAAAATAGAAATTAGATCTGAATTTTTTTTTCCCGAAAAACACTGGAAAGTATATGAATTTTTTAAGTTCGACCCGTACCTTAATAATCGACGTTAACTAAGCAATTTCGACGTGTCAAAAAGCGATAACAGAACCGCACTTTTGTAAGCAACAACTTAATGAAAAACAAGAAAATGCATTTTTCCGGATAATACCGCCGGAAACACACAATAAAACGCAAGTCCTTTTAATTCATCGGTTTTCGGTGGTCTTAATCTGAAAACGATATCGCACAAAAATAAAACAAACCGAAAGCCTCATCGACGCGCAATGTTTCTTAAACAGCAAATGTCAAACATTAACAAAAATAAAACTTAAAAACATCCCTGATAAACATACAACAATTAAGGATAAAGGAAAAGTTACCTTACGGGTTTTAGAATCCAACAATCACAAAGCGAACTTAAGGTTTTACTTTCTGATGCAGCTATCCGTTTGAAGAACTGCGGTTAAACATGTACATCTGCGAGTGATCGATCGCTTGTTTTCTGCTTTCCTTTTATAATGGTAATAAATTAAAGAGTGCCAAAGGAGGCGGTGACAATTTGTCAGGAAGTAAAAATGCTATAAATAAAAACTCGAAAGAAAGCCCTCGATCGCATGACAGAATGTGCTATTAAGTTTGAAAAGCGAAATTCGATGTCCATTGTGTCAAGAGAATCTTTTGAGTGCTTTCTCTGGTAAGTGAAGAGTAAAACTGGGTTTTTAAAGTCAGAACGCCTTCGCTGGAGAAGCATTAGTTGAAATAACTAAGTATGGCACTTATCTTTTTTTTGTTTTTTAGGAAAAAGACGAAGACTACGAAAAGAAAGTCTTTACATTTCTCGTTTTTTAACGAGGGGGGGTCACTTTTGGAAGTTGTCTTCAACCTTATCTTAGGAAATAAAACCTACAAAAAATTCGCTTGCATGTTTTAAATAACTGAAAAATTTCTCTGTAAAACGTTAACCTTTGATCATTTACGTACAGAATATTACGATTAAAATGAAAATTAGCAATGTATAATTGGGTACAATGCACAAATATTTCTTGCCGTTTCATAAGTTAACTGACTATAAAAATCTTCTTCATTAAAATAATACATGTGTATTGTTTAGCAACTATTACTCCATTTAAGACTACTATCTTATTTGTTATTTTTTCTGAACTTCTGTTAGATTATCCGAGATCAAACTTGCTACGTTAAGCAGCAAACACGAAATTTTTAATACGTCCAAGCAAGAAACATTAAAAGACTTTTAAAAGCTTGGAAAAAGGCAGTACATATGTTAAGAAATTCTTGAAGGCTATCGTTCCTTCACCCGGGCCCCCCTGCATGGTTATCACAAATTATAATACTGAAAGCCATTAAGAGAATTCAGGAAACCTTAGACTAAAATTTCTTCAAATCGCGAATGAATCACATTTTAAAAATCTACGTTTGATAATTCTAAATGAAAAATCTCTAGTTTAATTCTTATTCTCAATGTTCGGCTAGAATTGTTCGGTTAATGACGTTTCTGCACGAAAAAAAACACATCACGTTCCATTTAATCAAGAATAGAAAACACTTGATTTTGGTGACACTGTCAAATTACCAACCGCGTAAACAGTTTCATAATCTTCAGAAATATCCATTACAAAGGCGAAACCAACAATTTCTCACACAGTCAAGCAACTTCCTGTTTTTATAACAAGAGAAGCGCTTAAAAATATATAGTACGTCAGAGAAAATATCTTCAAGCTGTTGTAGAGGTTCCAAAGGATTTCTGCGTTTGAAAAATATTATTAATGTATTTCTTCCACAATTTCCACTGACTTTAATTACGTTTTAGCTGATACGGTACTAACTCTAAAAAAGTTCTTTACGTGACTTAAAAATAAGCTAAAGAAGAAAAAACCCACACCTGGCGAACCTTATATCAAATTATACCACTAAAATCATAAAAGTGCTGCTTCTTCGAACACGATATTGAATCTTCTTGGAACTTCGCGGAAGTCTTCCTACATTGCATGACAAAATTTAAAAAAAAATAAAATCAGTTTTAAAAATATTTCCTCGTATCGTTCACACAGCAAACGACATGTCGATAGTCTGACCCGGTTCAATCCGTATTACATGGGTGTGGTCCCTTTCTGCACCCCATCGACCTGCCGTGACAGCGTAACTCCCTGGCGCAACCTCAACCTGGACATCTTCGGCTTTCTGTAGCTGGCAAGCGAAACAATAAACATTAGTTTTGGTTATAATATTGCTTAGAGAGGTCTATTAACAATGATAATTGAACTGAGTGGAGTGCAATTTGATCGAAAATCATAAGTATGATTTCAAATGCAAACGAGCGAGTAGTACAAGTTTGATTTGAAGTCAAAGTTACAAGGGTTCGTGCTTTTTTGAGGTTCTGAAATTTCATGCCATTTTCTACGATCTTTCACCCTATTCCATGACTTGTACTGTTCATTTCTTTACCAAAATACACAAAAATACCCTCATTTTCCTCTTTCCTGGCACATTAGCCAAGATACAACTTAACAACTGTTCATTTGAGATACTTATGCCAGTGATTGAGAAGTTTTCATTCGTTATTTTTGTACAATCCTATCTAAATTGTACCAATTTTGCATGACTTTCCATGACCCTATTCGAAATTCCATGACTTTCCAGGTCTGGAAAATGAAATTCTTAAAGTCCACAGCTTTCCTGGTTTACCATGACCTGTCCATGACCTGTCCATGACCCGTCCATGACCGGTCCATGACCCGTCCATGACCCGTCCATGACCTGTCCATGACCCGTCCATGACCTGTCCATGACCCGTCCATGACCCGTCCATGACCGGTCCATGACCCGTCCATGACCCGTCCATGACCTGTCCATGACCCGTCCATGACCT
>JAODFW020401053.1:0-12120 GCA_027575235.2 Palythoa mutuki | reverse complement strand
AATCTTGCGGGGTAATGTGGAGAATCTGGCGGGCTAAAATGGAGAATCTGGCGGGCTAAAATGGAGAATCTGGCGGGCTAAAATGGAGAATCTGGCGAGCTAAAGTGGAGAATCTGGCGGGCTAAAATGGAGAATCTGGCGGGCTAAAATGGAGAATCTGGCGAGCTAAAATGGAGAATCTGGCGAGGTAAAATGGAGAATCTGGCGAGGTAAAATGGAGAATCTGGCGAGCTAAAATGGAGAATCTTGCCGGCTAAAATGGAGAATCTTGCCGGCTGAA
This sequence comes from Palythoa mutuki, assembly GCA_027575235.2. Taxonomy (NCBI): domain Eukaryota; kingdom Metazoa; phylum Cnidaria; class Anthozoa; order Zoantharia; family Sphenopidae; genus Palythoa; species Palythoa mutuki. The sequence continues at coordinate 11,840 of JAODFW020401053.1, read as the reverse complement.
ATGGAGAATCTGGCGGGCTAAAATGGAGAATCTGGCGAGCTAAAATGGAGGCTCTGGCGGGTTAAAATGGAGAGTCTGGCAGGCTAAAATGTATTTTAGCCCGCTAAAACAAAACAATGATTATTCAATTAAATTTAACAGTTACAAACAACTTATACCGAACTTCATGATTTTTGCAAGTTTTGAGACTTTAAATGACAAAATTATTTGTTTCCAGCCAGCTTCACTTGATCTATTTTTATCTTGCAAATGCTCGCGTAATTGTTTAGACTATTAAATTTGTCATGTTTTTCAGCTTTTGTTTTGCCATTGACCTCCAAAGTGATATTAATTTTAATAAGGTTTATGTTCTTGGTCATTAATTTGTTATAGGCCCTTAACAGAGCTTATTTTAACCTACGGGTTCGGGCGAAAATAAGTCTGCCTCACTCCGGCCAAAAAACAAATTTATGCCCGCAAACATAAACTCTTGTTATATTACTCATCTGTTATTTCAATTTGGCAGCTATTGATTTTAAAAACCGTTTTTATGGCTAGAAAAAATACTAATAGTTTAAACTACCGGAATAAACCAGTTTAACTACCAGAAAACAAAAAATAAAGATTCTTATTACAGTTATAAAAGTGTTTTTCTGTTTTGTTTTCAATTTGTTTCTCTATTGCAAATCGTTAAGTTTACCAGCACCTTGTAAGTGTGTGCGCCTAAAGGCATAGACTAGAATGAAGATTTCTTGCTTGAAGAACTTTGCGGTTTTCTCTTGTCGTCGCAACGACGAACAACTAAAATTCTTTAAATCACAGTCAAGTACACCCGAGTCGCCATCTCAAAAACAACACCGTGTGATCTGCAAAAGCGGCCGTCATGTACGCGTGGATGCCTGTAACGTGCCACTGAAGAAAGAGCTTTTCCTGGTAGATTTCTTTACAACCCTTATGGATGCCAAGTGGGGTTGGTTTTTCCTGATTTTTTCTTCGGCGTTTCTTTCAAGTTGGCTGTTTTTTGGTACAATTTGGTGGTTGATAGCATGGCTCAGACTGAAGTTTGGCAGCAACAGAATCTGTGTTGAAAACGTCAGTTCTTGGACAACGGCCTTCTTGTTCTCAGTTGAAACTCAAACTACCATTGGGTACGGAGGAAGGCAGGTAGATATCTCCACCAAACACAGCCGATAAAACCTAATCCAATATATATGTAATTTGATATGAATAATATAACTAATGGATCATATTGAAATTTCTCCTTGCTAGGGTTGGGTCTCACCACGTCGTTAAAATTAAAAACAAGATTGAGATTTTTGGGATGACTATAAAATTAAATTTTAAATTTTAAACAAACACCCAACTTCGATTAGGTTAAGGTTACCGTATATCTTCAGGGGTGTTTTGCGTCGAAACGATACAGTGCGTCTGTTTTTAACTGTAGATACCCAAACACAATATTTCAAAATAAAGCTTTCAAGAGCTGGCTTTCAAACTATACTAAAAAATTGAATTAAAAGGAAGTTTTCGATTTTTAAGTTCCCTAAAAATGAGCGGCAAAGTCGCCTTTCGAAAGGCACAAGTCCAAGCGATTGTTGATTATTTAATTAATCTGCCAGTTTTCAGACTAAAAGTGCTAAATAAATGTGTCTGCGTTTTTTCATTTTCAATTGCAGAGAAAAGTATACGGCGCTTTTTCGAATTAGGGTTTTAAAAACAAGTCTATAACGGTACAAAAATTGCCCTAAAAAGGTTTCGAAAAAAAAGAAAAAAATCGCAGACACGTTTTTGTTCTTCGTATATGAAAAAGCTACTGTGCAAATTTTAGGGGAAAGGAACAAATTCCCTTTGAGTTGGAACTCTCGAAAGGCGACTTTGTCGCTCGTTTTTAGAGAACGTAAAAAAATCTAAAAATTCATTTTAATTCAAATGGGTTAATGTATTTACGGTTTGAGGTCGGACTGTATCATTTTGACGCGAAACACCCCTGAAAGTATACGGTAAACTTAAGAAGGAATGTTCTTTGATTTCAAAAAAAGGGTTCGCGCTGAGGTAACACGGAAAAAATTAAGGAGTTGCAAGGAATGCTCCTTGATAGTGCTTCTTAAAGGCTCCTTGTCAGTGATATTTTGTGATAAAAGGCATTTTCTGTGATCCCGGGGACCTTGTGGTTAGAAGGCAGAGATCTTTCGACTGCGCCAACCACTCCACCGTGATACACTTAAAAACATCTTTTAAAATGGTATTACAAGAAAAAAATTCTTTATAAGCAGCCATTCAGATCGGCCGCAATTATTAAAACGGTACCAGGGAGCAGCGAAGGACGTAATATTGTTCACGTTTAAAGTAACGGTATTGCTGATTTGAAATTAAGGAGCGGGAATCGAACCCACGTCCCCCTGTATTCTAGTCCCACGCTGGCAACGAAGCAGTTTGAAGATTAGTTAATTTATAAGTTGGTTAGTGCAGGAGGATTCGTGGGTCCAATTTTATTCATTCGAGTGAAATGCAATGTGTGGCCAGATACTACCGCTCGGGGCATGTACCATTTTTTTCGAACGAGTGTATTTATTGATTTATTTCGTAATACTGTAATAGCAAACATTAACATATGAAATTAAGGAGTTTTCAAGTAGTCCGAGATGAATTTCAAACATTTAAGAGCTTTTGAGGCGCCCTCGAAAAACAGAAGTGCATTTAAGAAGTGTTCGAGGGGTTTAGAGAGTAGCACCGAACCCTTATAGTTCAGTGTATTTCGATTTTGAAAAAATTGCTAAAGCTGTTTTCACAGCAGCACAGAAATGTATCCGGCTGAATATTATAACCGCTACGATTTTCAACGTTCTTTCAAAAACTATCTGCCACACATACGTGGGCGTTCATTCACACGAAAGTCAGTAAATTTTTACATTCATTAGAACTTCGTTTTGAAGACAAATTTAGACCAAACTACCAGTGAGTTGTTTTAATGGCTTTCAAAGTTTAGATATTTTTTAGAAATCCGGCTTTACTGAATGACATATGAATTTTATGGCAGGAAAGGTTTTAAAAGAGCCGTCTGCTTCTGGCATGAAAACCACATCTATAAAAAATCTGGCCTCTCACAGGATGATAGATAAACACGTCAGCGAACTTCGGTCGTAGATCTTTACAAAAGTCTATTTTAGTTTGCAATTACCGTTCAAAATAACATGGAAACTGTTTTTTAATTATTCAGTTTTTTCCTGTTAAATTTTCTCAAACGAGCGCGCATAAAAAGCAATAAATTAATATTTTGACTGGTAAAAGATCGTTACTAGTGAAGAATAAATGCTAAATTTTATGGAACTCCAAATCAATAAAAAAATCCATCAAGATAGCTAAATCTTTTATGAGCCTAAGAGGCCATATGTAGCAATAGCTTATGTCCGGTTTCCGTAGTGTTAAGCGGATGAGAGTCAATAAAACCGTTTTTGAGAGAGAAATATAGCGCAACTAACACGAGACGTGAACAGCTCTTATAAGTGATACAAAACCCGGCACACAAGTCGTGGCAAACGGAATGCACGCCTTACGCTTGGCTAGGGTTCCGTGCTGTCTTTATCTAAGGCACGCCTTACGCTAGGCTGGAGTTTCGTGCTGTCTTTATTTAAGGCACGCCTTACGCTAGGCTGGAGTTTCGTGCTGTCTTTATCTAAGGCACGCCTTACGCTAGGCTGGAGTTTCGGGCAGCCTTTATTTAAGGCACGCCTTACGCTAGGCTAGGGTTCCGTGCTGTCTTTATCTAAGGCACGCCTTACCTCAGGCGTGAAGCTTCTCGTATAAATGATTCGTAGTGTTCTTTGTGCCTTATGCAAGGCATAACTTGTCAAAAACAGTCCGTGAAAGACGGAAATTTTGCCCAAACTCACAGTTTGTCATCTCATGAATTTCTATATTGTACCATTTGGTCGATCGAGTGAGTGAGATACAGGATGTTTCGACGAGTTTTTCATCCAGCTCTATCACACCTTTGGCCAGTCGAATTTTTGTTGGAAAGGACAAAGAGCAACCAAGTGGAAGATGGTATCTTTGGGGCGCCTTTTCCTCCTCAACACAACACGTCTAGCCTTTTTAGCTAAGCGCGCCATTTTGTTTCCTCCTGAAACTGGAATACGACATTGTCATGGCAACCAGATCCAAAACGAGGCAACAAAACAAACCTGAGCTCGAAGGAGCAAACCAAGCATAAGGCATGCCTTGTGTTAGTCGTACCTTGTGGTAGTTGCGCCTTGTGGTAGTCGCACTTTGTGTTAGTCGTACCTTGTAGTCGCACCTTGTGGTAGTTGCACCTGGTGTTAGTCACGCCTTGTGTTAGTTGCGCCTTGTGGGAGTCGCACCTCATGGTAGTCGTGCCTTGTGGTAGTCGTGCCTTGTGGTAGTCGTGCCTTGTGGTATTCGTGCCTTGTGGGAGTCACTCCTTGTGGTAGTCGTGCCTTGTGGTAGTTGTGCCTTGTCGTAGTCGTGCCTTGTCGTAGTCGTGCCTTGTCGTAGTTGTGCCTTGTTGTAGTCATGCCTTATGGTAGTCGCGCCTTATGGTAGTCGCGCCTTGTGGTAGTCGCGCCTTGTGCTAGTTTCGCCTTATTTCTCTGGTATAAATGGCCCTATTGACTCCCCTGGACGGGGCACTAATTCATTGCAGATTGGCCCCAGCAGAAACTGGTGCTTACTTTACTGGCCTCGAAAGGACGGAAAGCTGAGTTAAGGAAAAGGCAGAAAAGGTCACATAAATGTTCAACACTTGGCTGAGCCGGGATTTGAACCTGGACCTTGTGGTTGGAAGGCAAGATCTTAAGGCCAATGGAAATTATGAATTTTCATTTGGATTTTTGGTCCTCTAATTATGTGTGAATAGCCCTTTAGAGAAAAATATATGTACAATAAAAAGTACAAAAACAAAAGGCATACTTTAGCAAAAGAATATTAATAATCACTCATATTTGTCTTTGGGATTTCGTATTTTGAACAAATAACCGATCAGACAATCGACAAGTTTTTAATAAATCATTCAATCAATCAATCGACTCTGTTTGTATCTTAGCTTCTAGCACACCAGAATTAGTGTCAAAACTGTTTACACTTACACACGTTATACTAATCTTTTAACCTCAACGAGGCGACGAGCTTTATGAGAACAGACCATCACTTAAATTATTTTCTTGAACATCTTGTATTTGTAACAACGTTTTCTCTTCAACAGATTACCCAAGACTGCCCGGAAGCTCTCGTCTGTATTTTGCTCCAGTCTCTTTGTGGGTTAACACTGTCTGCGTCACTCCTGGGTCTAATATTCGCGAAATTGTCCCGACCGCGTACCAGAGCAGAAACGATTATGTTCTCCAAAAATGCAGTTGTGGCTCTGCGAGATAACAAGATGTGTTTCATGTTCCGAGTAGCAGATGTTCGAAAAAGCCAACTGCTGGAAATCTCCATTCGTCTTTATTTCTTCGGGCCCCACATAACAGCAGAAGGGGAGTTCATTCCTTATTTTCAGGTCAGATATAAACACAACCATGTTAAAGGCCGCATCAGGAATTTCTGAAAGGGTTAGGCAGAATCTGATGCTGAATTACTTTACCAGAAAATTAATCAGTTGTAAAATTTAGAAAAATTGAAATTAACTTTCGAATAGGTGGGTTCTTTTTCCCTTACGTAGGGCTACTGCATCGCGTTCCATTGGCCGAGAGATATTGCACTAACATACACTTATGAGATGGGAAATAGATCTGTATTTCAACCAAATGTACCATTACACAAATTTTCTAGCAGAATGACTTTTTCACATGAATTAGGCCTTAAATTACTATCCACAATGAGTCAATCGGCTGAAACAAATTTGCACCATAATACATTTATCGGATTCGAATTATTATTATTGGAATTGGATTTACAGTTGACCAAAATGTGCTGCGGCAAAAGTTTCCTGGCAGAATGAAATACCTTTCAAATTATAAAAACCCGCAATGACTCCTTCAATTTTAAGACACATTTAGCAATTCTGCTGGAAGGCATAAACGCAAAACTTCCCTCAATATATGTTTCGTATTTGGAATGAAAAACACAAAAAAAATTAACCAACAAATCTGTGTTCATTTTGTTACGTGGCCACCAAGAATTATTACATTTCAGTTTTAAAACAGATTTAAAATCAGATTTATTTACTCTAAGCCAGTTGTCGACCTTGTGAACTGTAATTTCTGGGGCGTAGAAACTAGAATGGTTGCCTTATGCAAATTTCATGAGCTCTTCAGGTGCTGTCAGAACCCGACAAAGATAAGTGAAAGCTAATCCTCTCCATGATTCACGGACAGACATTTAGTAGGCTGCATCTTTGCAAACCTGCTCAACGTTAAGACATAAACAATTAGGTAAGTAGTTAATTGGGTAAGTAATACAAAGACCCTTTAAATTAATTCCCAAATTAGAAACAAATTCATTAATACACAAAGTTAAATTCACGTGAAGAACAAACATTCAACGGGTGATTAGACTGTGTAAACTAACTTTAACTCAACTTTTAGCCAATTGTAATCAAGATATATTTTTAGGGTTATGTTGGTTAAGTTAATGAAACAAACACAGAAAATAGTATAAGTATGCAACAATGTACGAAGATGTTTCCATTTACCTTCAACATAAGGGGTTTTAATGAGTAATAAGTAATGAGAAAGGTAAGAAAGTAGCATTCAGTATATACGTAAGTAGGTAAATAGTTATGAGTGAGTACATAAGTATGTAAGTAGGATCCATTTGGTAGGTTAGTGGGTAAACGAATAAGTGCGTAAATAAGTTATTAGTACTCGGGTAAGTTAGCAGCAGGTAAACGAATAACTGTGTAGGTATGCAAATAGTATTCAGTAGATATGTCGGTAGAAAACCCAATAAGTACGTGAGTAAATAGTATTCAGTAGGTATGTGGGTAGAAAACCCAATAAGTATGTATGTGAGTAAATAGTAATCAGTAGGTACGTTCGTAGGTAAACCAATAAGTACCAAGGAAAATCAGTAGGTTTAGTAAATAAGTTAGTAGGTTAACGAATAAGTACCAAGGTAAATAAGTAGGTTTAGTAAATAAGTTAGTAGGTTAACGAATAAGTACCAAGGTAAATAAATAGGTTTAGTAAATAAGTTAGTAGGTTAACGAATAAGTACCAAGGTAAATAAGTAGGTTTAGTAAATAAGTTAGGATGTTAACGAATAAGTGCGTAGGTAGGCAGTATTCAGTTGGTACGTCAGTAGGTAAACCAGTAAGCACATAGATAAGATGGCAAATGAGTATTCAGGTAAAAGGTTTAGTAGGTAGGCAAACAATTAGTCAAAAGAGAAGCAAATCAGGAGGAAGGTAAGTAAGTAGTATTTCAGTAGATACGTAAGTAGGTAAATACTGATAAATACGTAGGTAAAGTAAGTAGGTTCAGTAGGTAAACAAATAAGTAGTAAGGTAAGTAAGTAGATTCAGCTGATAAAGTAGAACGTAAACAAATAAGTGCGTAGGTAAATCAATAGTCCACTAGGTACGTTGGTATTTAATCAAATAAGTACCAAGCTAAGTAGGTAGTTTTCAATAGGTAAAATTAATTAGCTGGTAAACGAGTAAGTACCAAGGTAAGGCGGTTCGGTAAATAAGTTAGTAGGTAAACGAATAAGTGGGTGCGTTTGGTAGATAAACGAATAAGTGCATAAGTAATAAGTATTGAGTAGGTACATTAGTAGGTCAGTGAGTAAGCGCATAGGTAAAAGTAAATAGTTAAGTTGGCAAATGAGTATCCAGTTAAGAAGGTAGGTATCCGAGTAATTATTGAAATAAGATAAATAAGGAGTAAAGAGAAAGTTAAGTAAGTAGCATTCAGTAGATACTTAAATAACTAAATGCTTATAAGTACATAGGTAACTAGGATCCAGTAGGTTGGTTAGTAGGCAAACGAATTAGTACGTAGGTAAGTAAATAGTATTCAGTAGGTGCGTTACGAGGTAAATAATAATTAATACAAAGGTAAGTTACTATGTAAACGAATACGTACCAAGGTAAGACGGTAAGTTTGGTTGGTAACCTAGTATGCAAACGAATAAGTGCGAAGGTAAAAGAATAAGTACGTAGGTAAGTATATAGTATTCAGTAGGTACGTTAGTAGATAAACGAATAAGTACAAAGGTAAGACGTTAAGTTCAGTTGGTAACTTAGTAGGTAAACGAATAAGTAGGTATGTTAGTCGGTTAACAAATAAGTGTATAGGTAGGAAGTATTCAGTAGGTACGTTAGTAGGTCCATAAGTAAGCACATAGGTAAGAGTAAATAGCTAAGTTGGTAAATAGGTAAGTAGGAAGGCTAGCAATTTTTGAAATAAGATGAGTAAGGTAAGTGAAAATGTAATGAATTAAGTAGCCAAAAAATTAGGTAGGTCAGCCGGTAAAAGAAACGATATATGAAAATGTAGGTAACTATTTACGGAAGCAGGTAGGAATTTAAAACAAACGCAACTATAAAAGTACATTGATATGTAAGTAAGGAAGTTACTATGTAAATTGGTAGGTTATTTGGTACTTTGGTTAGTAAACACTTTCGTAGTCAAGTAAATTTTAAAAGTAAAAGGTTTGTAAATAAGTTCGAAGGTAAGTATTGAAGTAGATAAGAAGTCACACAAATAGTTTAAAGATATGTTGGCAGGTAAAGTTAGAAAGAAAGCAAGTAAGCAGTTTATGAAGCAAAGATTAAGTAGGTACGTAAATCAATTAGTATATTTGCAGGTGAGTATGTAAGCATGTTGGTAAGTAGTTAAGAAAGTGGTTTGTAAATAGATAAGTGAGTGGTACGTAAGTAGCATGTAGGTAGGTAAGTAAATGGTATGTAAGTGGTAGGTAATTAGGTAAGTGGTAGGTAAGTAAATGGTACGTAAGTGGTAGGTAAGAAGGTAAGTAAATGGTAGGTAAGTAGCATATAGGCAGGTAAGTGGTAGGTAAGTAAATGGTATGTAAGTGGTAGGTAATTAGGTAAGTGGTAGGTAAGTAAATGGTACGTAAGTAGGTAAGTGGTACGTAAGTAGGTAAGTAAGTAGTAGGTAAGTAGTAGGTAAGTAATTAAGTAGGTAAGTAAGGTATTAACAAAATGCGTGGATGAGTGAGCTGATGGTGTTGAAGATCTTTGTCTTGCTTATCCACACATTTGGTCACTTATCCACCCACTACTCAGTCATACTTACCCAACCACCCACCTACTCACTTACTTACCAATTTACTTACTTTCTTACTTATGCAAGAGTTCTAACAAACAGTATTTTGTATTGTAACTTTCAAATTGTTTGCTTGACTATTTTTCTCACTTGCCTGAAAAACAACTTGAAGTCCAAAAAGTTAGGGATGAAGAGAAGACCCATAACAATAAGTTGGAAATTTTAGCTAAAATTAGTTCTGGCGCCAAAAAGCGTCCTGGATTTTTTCCAATCATGTTGCACAGCATAGAGTTTAGCCACAGTTTCAGGTGCAGCACCCAGGATTTGAAGCGATGAATTCAAGACGAGTAAGTACGTTCTTGTCAGTCTTTGCTGTTGATTTACTTTCGAACTTTTCTTTGCCTGTTTACCTCTGCGTGTTAAGTGGGATGCCGCTCTGAATCGACAAACTTTAGCCTATTGTAAATATTACTTAAAGACAAATATCCAAAAGGATGAATATGAACACAGTAAAATAATTGTTGGTCCGATCAGAAATGCTGTAACAAGCCGCTGGTATACAAAACTGAGGAAATCTGGTTGGTGAATTGGTGATCACAACGGTGGGAGGTGTTGTATGGTGCTGAGCTATGAAATGGTGATGTGAAAAGGTTGGACTGTTGGTCCCTAACTCAGGTAACCAAGGAAATGCGAGCTGATGAGGTAAAAATGGTCTGTGGTACATCCGAAGTGTTATACAAATTATCTGTGTTAAGAAAGCTGAATCATTTATCCAAATCGGCGATTTCTGTTAGATTTGCAGCAGGTGGCAGATGGTAGATTATGCTAGAAGATAATCATTAAGTAGGTTGAACTAGCAAGTTCAAAGTATATCTTTGACTGTTTAGATGACACAACTGAAACGTTCTACTAAGTGTGACCCCAACTATACGATGGGTGTAACCTGAAGATATTGTCCGGCTTCAGCTAACTCTACGCGATTATGATTAAGGGACTCATTCTGTCAATCTGCCTTGTTTGCAGTACGAGCTACCAGTTTGTTTAAACCACAGACAGTGCGGCAAAGTGCAAGCTTTCGAGGCAAGGCCATTCCTGGTATTACCGCTGACCATAACGCATATCATCAACGAGAAAAGTCCACTTTATGACATTGTTGCGAGTGATCTTGAGGATGCTCATTTCGAAATTGTAGCAGTTCTGGAGGGAGTCGTGGAGTCTACTGGAATGGTCACTCAGGCCAAGATGTCATATATTCCACAGGAAATCCAGTGGGGTTATCGATTCCAAACTATGGACAACGTACAGAGGAACAAAATAGAAGAAGCGATGAACAAATTCGACTATTCAGACTTAAATAATACATACGCCGTTCCAACTCCAAAATGCTCCACAAAGGATTACTACAGAGCTAAACATTGCGCTTCATCGCACTGGATCAAAAGACCACGGCAAAAAGAGCATAAATTATGGATTTCAAGAATAGATTACTAGAATTTATAAGTTAGATATCCTTTGGAAGTCCCATATGGGGTAGAAGCCAATTTTTGGCAGCACTTCTTCTTAAGTCACTGTTCAAGTATATACCACACAGAGTAGCACTGATAAACCTCCATGCTGACAGTTTAAAATACTTCAGCAAGCGAGTCTCATACCTACTAGAAAACGATCATTATATAGAACTATTCCATGACTATATGTGAACGTAAGTAATTGCGGGTTTAATAAAAAGAAATGGAGACATACTTTATGTTTCTTGCTGTATGGGGGATGGTTAGTTGACATTTTGGATATTCATCCTCTTACAAGATTTGGAAAGAGGGCTAATACCTAAAACATCAACTTCCCTTTCACCTGCATGGCACAAAACATGGTGCACGTTTTGTTACAGTTCCTATGTTATAATTCTGCTTTTACAATGCTGGCTTAATTAAAGTGAATGCTCTGCCCATAATGAGCTCATACAAGGTGCTGAACAGCGGCTAACATCCAATGAGAATTCATGTGTTTGCGAGGTGTGAACTATTAAAGGTTGTTAGGATTTTTCGAATCTTCAAGCAAGTTGGTTTTATCTTTGAAATATAGATGAAATGAGTAATGCCACTACCAATGTGGCCTTAGTGTTCAATTTAGTGCCTGCATGTTACCATTGGCACCAATGTTTCTTTGGTTTTATCTCAGATGGAAAATGGAGCTCTCGACCGACAGTTGTCGCAGTAAGATTTAAGCAACTTAGATAAAGCTAAGCTGAACTATTTACGAATGAAGCTTTCACCATAGGAGATAGCGTCTATCTATAAGGCAGGATATTCCCTTTCATGATAAGCTATTTCTAAAAGCTTTCAAAATCATACCATGAAAGAAGAGGTAAAAAGACTAACTGGATGCCTAAACTTGTGAAACTGGTAACAAAATTTAATCCGTTCTTGAATTTTTGTGGCTATTGCGGCGATAGACGGTAGCCACTTTGTCATCGTCCAGGTAAGTGAGTCCGTAACACTACAACAGGAAGCCTAGGCAAGTCACCAAATAACACAGGAAGCCCACAGAATATCCAAACATCGTTCGGAATCAATCAACTGTCAGCCGATAATCTTCCCAATCCCCCACGTAAATAAGTGATGTGAGTATAAAAAACGTTCTAAACTAGATTCACAAGGTTTTTTTAACTATAATTTT
>JAODFW020400043.1:0-12121 GCA_027575235.2 Palythoa mutuki | reverse complement strand
ATAAACAAATTATCATCGCCGTGGGAATTTGTAAAAGCTGACGTTTCGATCGAGCGTTAGCCCTTCGTCAGAGCATCACAAGGGCTAACGCTCGAAACGTCAGCTTTTACAAAGTCCCACGGCGATGATAATTTGTATCTACTCGCCGATGCACTAAATTGTTTTTTAAAAACTATTTACTGAAAGTTTTATAAAAAACTCAACTACAAAACTACAATTAACCCTTTAGAGTATAAGGTAGGGGAGGTGGGGGAGGGAGGGTTATTTGAAGCTAGTATTGCAAAATCGGCCTTTGTGTGGTAGTTCAGACAAGTTTAAGATAAGAATTGTTTGTCGGGAACTGAGACTGTGCATGTTTGATCCAAATACGTCGGGCGGATTCAGACAAATCAGTGTCGGGAGTAGAGCTTGGTTCGACCAATCACAGAGCAGTATGTATCACCAACTCGTACTCAGGCTCTTTCATCCTGCCCCGCACGTTCTATATACTTCGGTCATACTAATTATGCCGTTCTTCTACAACCAAGTATGAACTTGAACCAAACGAGTAACCCCTAATAATATCTATAGAATTATTCATATCATAAGCTCCATAGATCTTGCAATTTCTCCGAACGTAATTGTTCATTGTATATTGTAACCAGGAGGCTTCCTGTGTTGACTGAATTCAATGGTCAAAATACACGCTTTTTTATAAGAGCCAGTAAATTTTCCCGGGGCTTATTGTTCTTAATTTTTTGGCGATTTCAGCCTCAAATCGTTCTTAATTTGTTCTTATTTCTGTGAGCGGTTTTTACTGAAGGAAAAACAAAATAAAACAAGGTATTGGAAAGTGAAGTGCCTTGCGCCACACATGTGTTGTACGGCTAAATTTAGAGGCGAACTACCTTCATTGTTTATTGAGAAGTCTTTACAGTGAATCTTTTTATGTTTTATACTGCATCGCTAAGTTTAAGTCAATTTTCTACCACAAAAACTTTCCTAGTTATCAAGCCACAGCCTGAACTTGTTCTTAAATTTTGGCAAATTTGAGCCTCGTTGTCCTTGTGAAGTAGTTTAGTCAATTTTCTACCACAAAAACTTTCCTAGTTATCAAGCCTCGGCCTGAGCTTGTTCTTAAATTGTTCTTAAATTTTGGCAAATTTGAGCCTCGTTGTTCTTATGAAGATGTTCAAATAAAAAAGCGTGCATCTCACAAGTGTGTACCAGGCTTTAGCGGTTACGTGGACTGGTTACCCAATGACCAGCACAAAACTGTGCCTAAAACTTGTTATTTTAGTCGTCCTAATCGGTTCAAAAATTGCTCAGTTTAAAAATAACTTTTTCTTTGGGCATAGCATTTCTGGTTCCGGTACTATATTTATATAAACAATACCGACAACAATATTTTCGTCGAAATACACCCAAATCTTTATTTGTATTTCTGTGTGTTTAAATTTAGAAGTAAAACGTGATTGCAAGCGAATGAAAAAAACGACTACTATTAAATTATTATGCTACACGAAGACAACCGAAAATAATAGCCAAATAGGTTAAATTAAAATTTGAAATTCTGTTCTAAAATTATGGTTTTCTCTCCATTTAATTTGGGGCAAGTTTTTTCAAACTAGGAAATCACTGAATTAAAATAATTTCGGTTTTGTGTGTCAAATTTCTGGTCAAATTTTGATTTTCTTCCATGATGACTCGACACAACGTGGCATTGCGTATTTATAACATTCACAAATTGCCAGTGCCATTTTAAATGTGAATAGTTTTAATCCTTAAAAGCATGTTAAGAGCTTTCCAAGATTGCTAGAGAACTTTTATTCTGGAACTTTACATCCAATCAAATTCCGGAAAGGCGTGATACGTTTAAGAAGCTCTTGGTATTTATTTTTAATTGCTACGGATTCTAAAACAAACATGCAGCACGGATGTAAATTCCTGCTGAAGAAAAAAAAAATACTAGATCATCAAATCTAAAAGCACGGTTTCCGATAAGTGATGACTGTAATCTATATTAGTGTCCGTTTAGTGTTTTTAAACAGGGTTTTAAAACATTTCTTTAAGTGTTTCAAATACCGCCACGGACAGTCGTAGAGTTTTTAAAAATTTCGAACCCACCTTTATAGACTCTCAAATGTCGAGTTTTTCTTTCCACAAAGAGAAAATTACTTAAAAACACTGAATAGTAGAAACTATATCAAAAATTTAAATGTAATGCAATTATGAATTGAAATAGAAGGGTTACTATAGGGCTATAGGCTGACATAAACGAAGAAATTTTCTAAACAGATGTCAGGTTATGCCGTAACTTATCAACAAGTGTATAATTATCTAACCGCAACTCTATCACAAAAACCTTTTAAAATTAAAATCCAAGCTTTTTGTTTTAACGATAGTTTATAATACGAAGTATCAGCATAAATCTGGGTTTTTTTTATTCGCTTTTGTCACACACAGAGCGAACGTTAATTTCACTTCATAGGCGAATATACTTCAGGCTGTAGTTGGTTGCACGGAACACAGAAGGATTTTATTTTCTCACATTGCACTACTTCATTCTGAAAGTAAAATAAATTAATAATGCTCAGTTAGATAGAATTGGAAATTCATCGATAACCTGCACAGAAGATATTTTACAACAACCCGCGTTGATAGCGTGGGCTGGCTGTAACGCGGGTTACATCGAGAAATCGAAAAGAAGCTAAAATTGATCGGTCTGGTAGGCTTATACTCTGACGCTGTTTGGCTGAGCTGGATCCAAGCGACAAGCTGCCGGCTGCTGCGCAATGTCAGTGTTCTTTACTTTTCAGTTCCATTTTTCTCTGATCCGCTGCCTACTCGTTTGGACATAATCGGTTTACTCTAAATGGAAATTTTTCTGACTTGGGCAGTCAGGGATGGAGTGATGGTTATCACTGTACGACCCGGGCTTTCAAAGCTGGGCTCTGCGCGTGTGATGAGATTTGTCAATCTCTTTCTGACTACGAGAGTTTTTCTCCGGGTACTCCGGTTTTCTTCCCTCCTCGATGCTGTGCTCCGAGGTCATACATGGTTCGTCATGATAGCAGCAGCCAGAGGATGATGCTTTCGGTCCGACTGCGTTGACTTGCGCTGCCTTTGTCTTTGAGGCGATAATGTTGAGGCCTTTTTACTTTTTTTATTTAGTGTGTATGTGCTCTTTATTTTTAACTGCAGTGACTTAATACCACTGAATCTTTGTCGGTCTTTTTTGCTTTTTTTATTTAGTTTGTGTGTGCTCTTTATTGTGAACTGCAGTGACTGAATACCACTGAATCTTTGCGGCGCGTCTTTTTGGCTTTTTTTCCTTGAGTGTGTGTGCTTTTTGTTGTGAACTGCAGGGACTGTATAGTATCTTTACGCGTCTAATTCGGTCCACAGGCGCAAGGACCAGGCTTGTGACCTTGTATTGTCTTAATCACCTCTTTGCATTTAGTAAGAACATTTCAAAACCTTTGCTAATTTGATTTATCGATAAATATACACATTTCAATTTTTGTAAATAAATAAAAATGGAAACTGACACTGAAAAGTGAAAACTGTAAAAAGCACTACGTTCGATTTTATTTTTGTTTTTCTTTCCTGAAACACTGCCGTTGTGCCGTCAGGGTGCTGTCATCAATGCTTGAAATACAAAATTCTTATAAGTCTCATACTTTTGTGCCGTCCAGGTCTAAAAATCTAAACCTTTTGTAAAAAAAAACTATGCCAAAAACACGTTTTTGGAGACTGTCCTTCTTCAGTTTAAATTGAATAAAGTGTTCTAAATGGCATTTAATGATGATGAAGAAGAAGA
Organism: Palythoa mutuki; assembly: GCA_027575235.2. Classification (NCBI taxonomy): domain Eukaryota; kingdom Metazoa; phylum Cnidaria; class Anthozoa; order Zoantharia; family Sphenopidae; genus Palythoa; species Palythoa mutuki. Next base: position 8,319 of record JAODFW020400043.1, on the reverse strand, counting down.
GTCTCCGAAAATATTTTTTACAAAAGTAAAAAACGAACGGACGACACTGAAGAATTTAAAAAAAAGTTTAAACATCTTCGATGGCCTATAAAAACCTATCGGCTTTATTGCACAAAATGCAAGAATCTTTAACAATACGTGAATAAATTCTTGAACTGTGCAGTCTTGTTAAGATATCCAGTCAAAGCATGCAGATGAGTAGGTTTTTCCTGACAGTTAATCCCCCTGTTGCTTTTATGACGCATCAACACGGAGTCAGTGGTGTACACAAGCCAAGTACTCTTATTAAAGCGCAAAAACGCTGACAGTCTTTCACGTAGAAACAAAGCTTGTGCAATATTGACGCAACAGTAAATTTATTTTGCTCCGTTGAAAGGACAGCTGTCGCTTGAAACGTCAGCTTTTGAAAAACATTACGTCGGCGATGAGTATTAATTTTTCATACTCGCCAACGCATTCAATATATTGTTTTACCAAGGCTATTCTGTAATAATTGGGTTATTGTTACATTTTAAAACTGTGGGACGAGTTCAGGATTCTTGACATTATTTTTCTAATTTTCAAGTGTGTGGGCAAAATAAATTAACATAAAGCAATTTATATGGTCACAGTTCTAGTCATAGGCAAAGCATCGTCACCAGAGTCGAAACTTTTGCTGCGATTGTCAAGTGAAGTAAAACTCATTAAACGTACGATTTTGTATTCAGCATAATATTCAGGCGAATTTTAATTTTGAAGTAATCTTTAATATAGGTAGTAGAAAACAAGAATTAAAGTATGTATGATAAACTCTCGTGCGATGTATTTTTATTATCAGGATATATTATATTATAGGCTAATTTTGTACATCAAATTTCAAACATTCAAAAACGTTGTAACTCATCAGACAGCTTACGATTCAGTAGCACTCAAAATTTGTTATATATAAAAACGATTTGTTTAAATTTTCAGCAAGGAGGCGAGAAGCTGGTTGCTAGTTATTAGACGGTTCATTTTTTAAGGATCAGTAAAGACTGATCAATGAATATCATAATTCAGAATTCCCTGGTAAATGAAAACTCGTGATTCCTTCTAATCAGCACTGAACCACCACGATAGCAACATTTTACTTCCAACACCGAAACCGAAATACAAAAGTCTTAACTTATAAACAACGTTTCAGTTTAATTTATTATTATATTTTGTTCATTATTGCATTATCAGTTAAATTATTTGTAAATTTTTATTTTGGGTAACTGACAATTGAGTAAGATTCTATAATTACTAAAACTACAAGATGGCAAAATTTTTAGCTGTTTATGCAACTTTACCATGACATGCTAACTATGGCGCGTGTTGTTGATCTAAAACGTAACTCTGTCGTCATCGCCATTTTGACAAACAACTGACTGCTCAAAACTTTTATAAATCAAACGTTAAAGTTTTAAAATACTACATTTGGTTTAATATAGAGAAATCGGACTTGATACTGAACAAAATCTGAATAAATCGCTGTGTTTAGAATGTTTATCACCACAAAAAAAGCTGGGGATGCTGTTATATATTATCGTGGGGAATTGTAGCTGAACTTCCCAACACACACGTTTTTGAAACATTACAGAACAAACAATTCTGTGTTCGACTATTTGGCTTTTTTGGGGAAATTATTCGCTGACAAAAGGCGCTTCGAGATTTTATTACCTACAAGTAGAAATTAATTCTGTCGGAGTCATGCTGGAAATCGCCCTCGGCATATTTTTATCGCTCGCAAGTGTCAGATTGACAAGACATAACAACATGCCGAATTTCAGACATAGTCCAGTGAATCCGTAAATCTTTAAGGACCAGCGAAAATTTACTGGCCGATGAAAATGTTGACATGTTTCGAGATATTATTCAAATAAAGCGCTGACAAAGACTGTTTCTTTTGGTGAAATGGACAACGTATTTTTACCATTGATATTGGCAGAGAATCTATCAATTACATTACAAACAAAAGTTTGAAAAAACTCAGTACAATTCGACTTCCTCCTCTTTTGTAATTGTATTTACAACTGAATATGGTAATATCATTATCAATTTTTTATTCATCGGAAACCCTTTTCGTATAGTTTCTCCGCCTATCTGAAATAGCACAGTTGTAAAGTTCGCTATAATGGGGGAAGTTTAATGAATGAGCTTGTGCGAAACTTATGTTTTTTAATTATATAGTAGGTGTTGAGTCTGAAAATAATGCACAACATTGACATTCGACAAAGATACTTCCTCGTCATTTAAGTTGTATGTGGGGAAAAAATCAAAAGGTGAAATTTTCATAAGCTGGGTTTCCCACTCAGATTTGATGACTTGCTAAAACTTGTTCTGGTCTCCTGATGGAGAAAAAACCGGTTAATTTTATTTCTTCTTTCAAAAAAATTTTGTGACTACGAGAAAAAATATAAATATTTTGTTGTTGAGAAAGAAATCTGTCAGGATTAATAATTTTGTAGTTAAAAACTTTTACAGAAGTCGAAACTGGCAATTATAGATAATTACGGAAAGGAAGTCATATTTGAACCAGACCGACCACTCATCAAGCCACATGACGTCATGCTATTGTCTCAGTTAATATTACGGGATAGCCAATGAATGAAATTCGAATTCCCTCGGGCAAGTAAATATTGAATTTCCTGCCGAGATCGATGAACGAGTAGACGGGTATGGATGGCGAAGCGGCTGAAGAAAATGCAACAGAACAACCGCCTGTGGAAGGAATATTTGCGGCAGAGTGTATTCTAAAGAAAAGAATTCGAAAAGTAAGCCAAAAATTAAACGCTGTCGAAGACTGTCATTTCGTGTTTTGTCACAGATATTTTTATATGTTAATTTCTTATGTTGTGTTGCAGGGAAAAACTGAGTATTTGGTCAAGTGGAGAGGTTGGTCAGCGAAGTAAGTCTGAACAGACTGTTTGTACTGAAATGATTGAGGTTCAGATAATTGCTAATTTTTTGGTTTGATTCACAGGCATAACACATGGGAACCTGCCGATAATATCCTAGACAGCCGACTTCTTCTCGCTTACGAGAACAGGTACGTCAAACAAGTATATGTCGTAACAATTTTGCATTAGTTATTTATTTCTCGCATCGCCGTTGCAGATAAACATGTGTCTTAATTTCTTGGCTGTATTTTCAGTCGCCGTAAGCGGGGAAAACGGACAAGATGGCAGCGAGGAATCGCTACTGTTGCTAAAAAGCCAAAGATGGAACTGGTAAGCGCAAGTAAATCTTTATTTTGGTCGATTAGCAGAAAGTTTCGAAAGGATCTTGCAGTAATTGCTTTAACAGCCAGCCGAGATCCGCATCAGCTGGTCCGATGGTGCTTCCAGAGCTTTCTTTATTCATTGTAATTCTTTGTTGATTCTAACCTGATGTGTTTACGACTCAGGGATCACAGTTCCATCCCAAAGTTGACAGCGAAGATGGCCTCAAGTGGCAGGAAGATCACGATGATGCTAGTCCTGACGGCGAAAGCAGCGATTCTACCTTATCTCCCGGAGAAGTCTCGGATTTAAGCATGATAGAAGATCAGACATTTAAGGCAATTCGGCGCGGGCCTTCCTCATCAAGCCAAGAGAAAATTATCCGTTCGACCGCAGCTGTTCCTTTTGGAATTACAAGATCCGAGATTTCTTTCTCAAAAGGAAAAGAAAGTTTTCATCTTCTTGGCGAAAGAGAATTGATCGGCCTCGATCATAACCAAAACCTTATCCATATGCCTAAACAGAGTCAAACAACGGCAATAGAGCACAGCACATCTCTTTCTAAAATGCGTTGTGACTTTGATAATAAAAGAGTTGATGAACCATTCCAGAGCTTTTCGTCCGATGATAGATTTAAACTTACTTTGGAAGGAAAACCCGATATTCAACGCCTGCAATCACTGCAAGGAAATGGAGGCTTTTTAGAATCCTTTCCGGAGTCATATGTTAAAACCAGCTCTGTTCTTCCAAAGATAAGCACAGAGCAGACGGGTGGAACAGAAACTAAACTTCCATTTTCCTCGTTTAGACAGCCAGGATTTCACCATCCGAACCGAGTACCTCTCTATAGCAGTAGCCCACACATAGCTAACGAAAACGTTGGACTTGGAAGAAGGAAAGAAAAACCTTACGTTTTCAGCTCTTTGCCTCAAACCGTACCGCGCTTTCACGTCGCTGAAACAACTCGCAAACGCGCTTACGACTCAAGATCCCCAAGCAATCGAAGCAGCAATCAAAATGGAAGTTCCAGAAACTCTAAAAGTGAGGATTCAGTTAACACTAACAGGCTGTCGAATTCAAAAGATCACGATACGACAGTTTCAGTAAGCGAATCCTACACGTGCTGGCGTAAACCGCTTATAGACCAAATTTTCATCACTGATGTTACCGCAAATTTTGTGACTGTAACGGTGAAAGAGTGCTGTACGGACAAGGGATTTTTTAGAAGAAGATAAATGAAAACTAAACAGTAGATGGATAAAAGGCGACATCTTGGTGAAGAATAAATGTAAAAAGAAGCACGTACGTGTGGGTGCGAGAACTCTATGATTTGAACTTGAAGCGTTACTCAGGCCGAGAATGTTTATTATTGCATGCCCGACAGTCTTAACAGAGAGCATATCTTTAGTAGGTTTCAAATGAGTCACAGATGTTCCTCACAGAAAATAAATATAGAAATCTGTTTTACTTGTACTTTCTATAAAGCAAATATCAAAGAGTATAAAATATCTCAACAAGTTTCATAATAGAAAAGAATTTTATGGCCGTTTTAGACGGCCATTAGTTTATTATCTCGTGCGTTTATTATCAGATTGACAAACAGTGGAAATGTATATTTTTTGCCGGAAACCCGAATTGTAAAAATTGGCAGCCTTCGCTTTATAGGACACGGCTTTTGTGTTGTATACTGTAGAAAAGATAACTTGTAAAACCCGGCAAGCAGTAGTATGCTTTTTCACGTTTGATCAAGTTAGTCATGTTTATATGTTACTGTCTTGAACAAACGGGATCTTTTTCTTTTGTCATGTTATATTAGTAATGTATTATTTACAACTTTTAGAAACTATAGCGAGCTGTTGGTGGCTAACAGAGCAAATTACTCGGTGTTGTGATCATAAAATATACGCTGTCATTCTATCGCTTTGAACACTGAAGCAAAAGTTCCACGTTTTCCTGGCCGGGAAAAGATCAATGAGCATGACTTATAAGTATCATCTGATCTTCCATATTTATATTTTCCGTTAGAAGAACCAAAAGAGATACATTCAATATAAATTATAAAAATTAAGAATTTGAAGATGTAAGAGTTATCTGAAAAGTGAGGAAAGAAAAAATAACTTGAGAACAATCTAAAATCTATATAAAGATTGTTTTTGCAAACTTGAAGTAAATAGAATTTAATCTCTTTACATGCTAACGTACTCGTGGCGTTCATGGAGTTGGTTTTGAGCATGTAATGAGTAAAGCATATTGAAATAACTCTGTATGTTTGTCAAGAGAAACCAACCCAGTTCACATTGCAGTTGTTGTATTCAATGTGGAATAAAACATTGCTTTATCAAAACTCATCGTTGTCGGGACTTATGTAATAGATAAGCGTTAGTTGCGCACTGGATAGATAGCGTATGCTGAATAGTTATTTTTTAAGTCTGCGTTTACGAAGAGCTCGAAGTTTCTTGTCGTTGCACCAAATGGCTTTGTGTCAATATGTGACTAACAAGAATTTTTTGGCAATAACCGTTATAAAGGGGGACGTTGTTTTTCTTTTGCTTTTTGGCATAGAGATTTAATCTCGCATGTAAATTCGTTACTTTACAAAATAAAAGGGAGTTTTTACATTTTGCGTAGTTTTAAATCGTTTTTTTTTTCATAAAAGCCTATAGTTTCAGCGGTTTGTGTTTTAAACTGACGAGTTAAATACGAGTTTAGGAACTTACGAGATTCAAATTACAAATTAAAGATGAAAATCTCGTGAACTGTTGGTTTTGAATGGATTCACAATGTCGCAATGGCTAAAGCGAAGTTTCTCCGAAATCAATTACGTATGATGGGTATATATTCTGTGTTTTCATCTGAAAAACGTAATACTACTCGTATTTTGAAATTTATAAACAGACCACGGAGATTGATAAAATCGAGTCGACGGTCTGATCTCTTCCCTCAACACTATGCATCATCCACGAAATAATTAAACTAAGAATGGTATATTAAATCGTTTTACGTTGGCGATCTACTGCTTTCTCCTTTTCTTGCAAACAGTTTAACCTTTACAAACGAAAAACTGATCAATTTTTCTTAAAATTTCATGAACTTGTTCGCCATTTTAGTCACAGGTTTGAATTCTTCAGATTTCGTGCCCTGCATTTCGGTAAACATTTGGCGTTTTTTTAGTTCAGCGTGATGTTAAATTTGAATATGGTAATAAAGGGCCCCATTTGTAACTAAATAATCCAAGCTTTTCGTTAAAGTGGAAACAACGATACTAACTTGTATAAAGATTTGAAAATGATTGAAACGACTGGTGAACAAGATTATCTCATCCACTTCAGTGTTGTAAAGTGAGATGATTTAAGTTCAGTTTATAATGTATTTCCTTTAGAATTAAATTAGATTTCGACAATGGACAACGAAATTAAAGCAACTGTCACATTTTGGCTGGTTTGGCTAGTCACGTATATATATATATGCAAAACGTTTGAGCGTTTGGTAACTGTTAAATTCGGCTTTATGGCAATTGTATTTACTATGTACTTTGAGACAAATCTACCTTACAAGATACTGGCTCGTTTGCACTTATAGTGAGTTATGCCATACAGAAATCTCTTGGTACCCTCTTAGTCTTCACTGGAAGTTGAATGATAATTTTCGCAACTTAGTTATGGAATTAATTGGAAAGCTTAAAGTTACAAACGTGATATTGTACACTTTTCCAAGTAACAATCGAAGCCTAAAACCCCACATTTTTCCGTCGCAGACAATGTTGGCTCGTGTGTGGTGCTGGTGGATTTAAACTGAGTCGGGGCCGACTAGCGAAAAAACAATAAAACATGGACTTATGTGTGGCACACTCAGAAAAAATTGGGGAACTTCTTACGGACAAAATTCGGATTGTTTGTCGTGGGCTTAAAATAGATATGTAAAGACCGAAAAATTGCGGAAAGTTCGGACTAGCCAAAGTGATTTTAAGAGAAGAAAAAACATTTTTCAAGTCGTTGTGAAAGTGATAATGGTTTAAGAAATTCCTTAGTAACGATTATTTACAGTCTAAATAGGAGCGGTTTTCTTGAACTTTCCCAGTCGGTTATCATCATATCTGGGGTCTGTCAGTCGAAAACTGCGTTCATAAATATCTTTCGAAACTGAAAAATTGCGTTTTTGTACTTTGAACGCTTTTCAACATGTACTTCTTTTATCCAGATTATTTTTGTCTGCAGCAGACTATTTTCAAACTTTTTTTCAGCTATTATCGAATTCGTTTTGTCGGAAGGACGTTCTTCAAAACAGAACATGTATACCTACGGTTGCAGCTAAATTTGTCAATAAAGGCTAATTCTGAGTTTTAGTATAAAAGCATTTTTCCTGTTGAATTTTAAACTACTCAAAATTACAAAATTCAAGGAGAACTTCCTACTTCCGAAATTTCTCAGTAAAACAATGAACATTTACTAAATTTGTTCTCTTCAAAGCAATCAAAACAAATAATCGTTTTATAGGTTTTCATGCATCGGCAAGCTCAAAACGGTTTGAACAAATATCGTCAATCGGTCCTACTCTTCAAGACAAACAAAATGAATGCTCACTTTGCAGAGTTTAATCAACTGGTTTAAAAGTTAGCTAGAATTAAAAACGCTTATCATTTCTACTCTTCTAGGCAAACGAAATAGATGGTCGCTTTATCGGGTTTCATCAACTGATTCAAAAGTTGAAACATTTTGTATGTAATCGAAACTGGTACATCAGCAGTGTAGGACTAAGTGTTAGTCGGAACTTAAACAACCTTTCTATATCGAACTAAGATAAATTCTTTTTTAAAAGCTCTAGATGAAACTATCATACAGCAGTACTGAGAAAGTTACTTACAGAGGAAGATGGGTTTTAAAGTTAAGATGTTTCTACAAAGTTTATATATTTACTTTTCGCCAAATTGCATGATAAAGATGATTCTATTTTGTGCGGTCAAAATCTGTCTGTGGGCGTTTGGTTTCCGCGTACACCCATGCAATTATAAACAAAGAAGAAATTCCTACAACCTACTTATTGACGTCAGAGAGTAGAAATCCTCTCTCCCTCGTGATAGAGGAAGAAATAATAATGGAAT
>JAODFW020399019.1:0-7500 GCA_027575235.2 Palythoa mutuki | reverse complement strand
AAGCTAACTAAACGGGTTGTACCTACCAATACTTGGGTTTCTCCAGGCATAGGAAGTTAAAACTCTTCGAAGTGCTGCAATGCCTACATCTGATTGAAATGCTGGATGTTCAGGCAACGACCTGGAATGATGGAAATGATATCATTTTTCTAGTTCTGAAAAAAATAATGCGTAAATAACAAGCGTTTGGAACGTACGTGGCATTCTTGAAAAGTAATATTGCCAACAGTGAGGGTTTAGCATAAGATTATTTAAATCAACCTCCTAACTTCTCCTACAACCTGATTAATAGTTATCCTTGCTGAACTCACAAGTTCAACACATGCCTGCCGATGGTAAGTTACAGTCACTATATTGGACACTATGGCCATGTGCGTCACTTCACTGATTTTCCTTTGTGATTTATATTTGGTTGAAAATGCTTGAATATAGGAAAACAGCTTTAAAAATTAAGACGGCAATTGCACACTCACTGATTCCTTGCGATTTTTCCAGAAGTGATTCAATTTGCTTTGCAGTATCGTGTGAAAATAGACTTTTTCTGTATCAAAACTCGCTGCAGAAATCAAGATCACCATTGTGTTGAATTGCTGATATGTTGGTGGTTTTTTTCAAAAGGAACTCAAAATGTATGCTCCCAGTTTTTCGGCATTAACTTAATACCAATTAAATCTGGTACATTTTATGTGTTTCCTTTTGTTTTTCAGTTAAGTTTTCTTAACCTTGTGTCTTTGCTCCTTTTCCCATGACGATCAATCTAGAGGAAGACAGTGGGCTTTTATAAGTCTCCAATCTGTATGTGCAAACTCGCGTCGTGTTTTATAATAGACAGCCCACATAATTGATCAGATTTTGGTACCTCAAAACCTTTGATGACCAAAGTATTCCCAATGTAGACATTGTCGCTAACCTATTTACTTGATTGAGTACTTGGCCAACTATAACTGCAGATCCAACCAAATCAGACCGATCATCCAACGAAGATTAACTTTATTGCTGAATTATTTGCCACATCAAGTCTGCGATGGTAAAGTTGAATGAACGTCCACAGAAACAAGATATCTGCCATCTAAACAACTCGGATGTTAAGACACTGGTAAAATCCAATTTTTGAATTTACGCTTCATTATGTTTCTGTACAGTATTGCTGTAATTTCTATGTTTTCAATTAATTGTTTATAAAGCACTGTAGCGATAGGTCAATTTTTAGCTGTCTCTTCTGATTTGCTTTCCTCATTTCAGACACGCCTTGTAGTATTATCTCTTTGGCTCATGACGTAACACACTGAATTCAGCTCGCAGCACTTTACTTGCTATTAAAAACTTCTTGTTCTAAACAAACCTTGATTGCTACGTGTGTACGTGGTTCTCAATCTGTGCGGAACACTCAAAGAATACGTATTTCGATTGGGCACCGAATTTTCTATTGTTTATGTGTTATCTAGTGATTCTCCCCAACCACACCAATACCTCGCTCCATGAGCTATAAACTAGCTGCATTAGACTTGCTTAAATTAAGCAAAAGGTAGAAACAATTTCTAAAATTTTCGTAAAAGAAACTGTTCAGGCATCAAATTTCCAACGGTTCATTGAACCACAAAATATTATTGCTGACCTATGCAAATCTCGCTCAATTTCTTCAGCAGCCAACGTGTTCTTATCTTTACATTGATTCACCAGCTTGCCATAATATCCAGGGTGGGTCTCGATCTGTAACAAAATTACGAGTAAATGAATCAAACAACCCAATCTTTTTCAAATAAAATAAAGTAAAGCAAATAATTCTACTGGTCTTTTAAAAGAATTATTACCTCATTGATAGCCCCAGAGAAGATAAGCCATATTTCTGACCTCAAGCTGTCTGGGATTCCTTTTAGGATGAGCTCATGTGTCTTGACTGTGCGGTACATACATACTCCCCTAGACAAACAAAAATACTATCACACACACACACACACACGCACATATATATATATTATATATATATATATATATATATACAAAAACCAATAAATAATATACATTGCTAATTTCCCAACCACTTTAAAAACTTCAGACTCAAGAGATGTACTTTGAAATAACTAATTAAAAGAAATCCTGACATTTAGACTGAACTCCAGACTTCATCGGGGGAAGTGATAAAACATTCCTGTAAAAAATGACAAATAGTTAAAATAGTATGCTAATTCTTTTGTTCTTTAATAGGCAAATGTAAGTACAGATGTGGTAAATGAAGTCTGTCATCCCAGTTAAAAATCTGTTTTTCACCGCCCACATTTACCTCCTGGGCAAGCTTCCAAAATCTTCTTTGTTTCATCTTTCACAAGAGCGTAGGATATATGTCGAATAACTATATTGTTTACAGTGTTCTGTGACAATGGACTTTTTTATTTGCTGTTTTTCTGCAGCCTTCCTGTGTTCATCCTTTCTAGTTGCAGGGTTTCTTTTTGTTTCCCCGATGATCCATTTTTACATTGACCACATGCGATAGACACTTTGTCTCATCAGTGTATTTACCATTTAATGTAGTATCCATTTGAAGATTTTCTGGCTTCGACAATATATTTGTCTTGACACTTACCTGCCAAACTCAGCAAAGTGGAGACTCCAGAGGTGTTCTTTAACGGACATCTTAGCGTGCGTCTGATCAGATGACTTAGCACCAAACACAGTGGTAAGTGGTGGCTGGAACTCATCTTTGTTTCGTGGTCTAACAGATTTCCCACTGAAGTCCCATTTCCTCGTACTACCAGATCTAAAACAAAGACCAAACCATCTAGATCTCTGGAATATTGTCTGATTAACTTAAAATAACCTTAACATATTAACAAAAGATTAATCTGAAACTAACTGGAAAAGGGAAAAAGTATAATTGAAAATTTACCATTTAAAGATCTTCCACCGAACTCACGAAAAAGAGCAATATTTGAAATTATCAAAGAGTGACAACCACAATGTCAAGTTCGAAAATGAATCGAACAAAATTATAATTATGATGATTGATGCAATCGGAGCTACATTATACTGGAAATAGGTAACTTCTACGGACCAAATTAAAAGCTAAATTTATAGCAAGATTTCTAAGAAAAAGTACTTCGAGCTTAAGCCATCTTTATGGTTTTACTCAGTCTTCACATTCTCTCTACTTGAGAAGGCTGGGCAAACAGAAGACTTCAAATAATGTGTAATTGTACTTCATAGCTGTATAATCGTTCAATACTGTGTTCACCATCAAAACTGGCTTCTTTCTTCTTACCTTGGCTGCGGTGTTCTGGAAAGAAAGTCTGATATTTGCTGTGTTAAGAAATCTCGATCACCCAATGATGCAAACAAAAAATTCATCTGAAACAACAAATATCAAATTACAAAGAATCAAACAATAATGTCCTAGCATATAGTACATGGGTTTTTACAGAGAAATCAACACATGCCCTTAAATACTCCTCACGAAAATAAGTAAAATGAATTTAAGCGATTACCTAAAACACAATATGAATTCTCACTGAGTTTATATAATGATGATTTCTACCTTTGTTTTAGTTGTTATATGAAGAGCATTTGGTATAACTGCGGATGTGTCAACTTTCTCCACAAGATTTATCTCTCTCATGGGAATCACCACGGAACATAACTGGCGGATCTGAAGATTTAACAGACATGAACTAAAAACTGAAAAAACAAAAGCAAAAAACAAACAAAATTCCAATGAAACGGTTAATAAATATAAGTAATAATATAACTTAAAGTTCAATTTGGGATTAATGTGCACAAATTTTGTTTTTCAGAGTCTGTTACTGCGTGAGCCACTAGTGCAAGTGTAATTTGGTCTTTTTTAAAAATTGATGAGGGTAGGTTAATTCAAATTGAACTAAAAATCATATTATTACTTATTAATAAAATACATGGAAAAAATTAGACAGGTGATGACCGAGATATATGAACTCTATGTTATTCATTGCTCCTTAATGCAGCTCGTTCACAGCATTTTCCTTTAAAACAAGAACAGCTGGGAAGTCCACATCCCACATACACTCCACACATCCCACACGAATCTTGCATCTTTCCCGCACATTCCATGGGAAACCCACACTTTCCCTGCACATCCTGCGGGAGTTCCACGACAATTATGCATATCTAGCACTTTCTCTGGATGATTTGTGGATAGCCAAGGAGTCAAGCACTTAATCACACCAAAGCTACATTAACCCCTAATATCTTCTGTGACGTCATTATCGTCACAACCTAATTAGTTTCAATATTTATTAGCTAATTAGAACGACTTCCTACCTGCCAAAAGAAAATTGCAATAAATTTCCTTCTGCAATAAATTTCCTTCTGCACTAAATTTACTTGAAACCACACTGCTCTTAGCCAATCGGCATCCATAAAAAAATTTATGTATATATTATTAAGCGATTAACACTTTATTTTAAATACAATAACTCCGTAAAAAGAAATCTTTGAAATGAATAGCTGAACATACTTTACTGTTAAAACAAAGAAAATTTGGCGAACAATACAAAATTCCCCAAACATGGGACTTGTTGTGTGGACTCCACAAAGTACACTCGCAGTGACCATCAAGTCTCTCTTCAATGGGAAGACGAAATAGATTCCTAAAAGGTTAATAACAACAAAAAGGAAAATAAAAATTATAGCCTTAAAACATTCCACTTTTTACACCTAACTCAGAATCCAATTACTACCATGTTCCACAACTGTCAAGATGAAATAAAAAAGTCTAAAATGAAAAGAAATACCACACCGTGATATATAAAAGAAAGCAGTGATAAAAGATACCTAGCCATGACATAATGAATATACCTCATGGTGAATAATATATTTCATGGCGAATAATATACTCCACGGTGAAGGAAGAACTCTACCTTTTTATGACCTATTCTTGTATTTATGTTCACAGTACACTTTTAAAACCTGTGTGGTAAGTTTTTTTCTCATATCTTGCACCACAGCTGAGAATTAATTGTTGAAAGCAGCGATAAACAGCTGGCTTAGATCTGTCATCATGGGAGTTCTCCTTAATCTCATGACATCATTGCACAGCCAGTGTTGTGGATACTGACATAATACAGACACTTGTAGTGCTACTGGAAGAGGAACTTGTATTTGCAAATTCAAATCCTATCTGGAAATCCTGTAGGCAGAAGCTAAATACTTACAAGAAACAAAATAGTCAGTGTTCGCAACATCAGCCTTGCAATAACGTCATGAGATTCAGAAGAACTTCCAAGAGGGTGGCATCCAATAGATGCCTATGCAGAATTTGTTAATATCAAAACTTTATGTATGGTCACCTGAAAATGCAAGGATACCATTGGTTGCAATTATAAAATTAATGTAATCATAAAGTCAGTTGACATATTTTCTACCGAAGGCTCCACAGTCTCAAATTCTAATTAGTACTATACCTACCTATAAAATTCACTTTGTGCTCTTGCATCTAAGTCACGTTTTAGAGATGGAACTTTCTTGATAGACTTTCCATTATTTCTGCAAAACATAATATCCAATAAATGTTACAGAACATTATTTTTTACTCTCACCATCATAACTGCCACCATTATCATAAGTCATTTCTTTCTATAATCATCATTATAAACAACACCAGCAACATAATTTTCATTATTGCCCTGATTACTGAAATCATCAGTTCCATCATAACTGTCATGATCAACATCACTACCACTAAATAACTGTTGCCATGATTTTTATAAACACCATCAACGCCATCGCTGGCATCATCATTAGCACCGCCATCTTTAGCTACCATCCTCATTACTTGAAGTTGATATGAAAGAAAAAAAATGCCATTCCAATATCTATGACTTGAACAACATGCAGTTACTAAAATTATGAACAGGATGTCATCCATATGCAGCAGCCAACTTTTAAAGTTCTAACATATCAAAAACTTGCTATTATTCTTCCGAAATGGTTGAAGCCCTTTTTCCTTGTTATTGTATTTGAACAACTCTTCAGCCTCAAGACCCATGTGACTTGCATTTTTTTTAAAAAAAATAAAAAAAACAAGTGAACTTACTTTTTCAAAACTGGCAGAGTTCTGTCCTGTTCATACCCCTCTTCCAATAGCAGCCTAGACAAAACAAAGTTGAAAGTTCTGAAAAATATTTACCATTCTTTTCAGTTACCCTTGAGCTCACTACGTGCATACCAATTTTTGGTTGTTGCAGACATGTTCAGTCTGGTGTGTTGGTTGAACTCACAGGAATGTCTTTAAGTCATTCAAATGTTCAAAAGGTTTTAAAAAAATTCCCATGACGAGTTTAACCATTCAATGAGAATGGTCCAACACTACACTCAGGACAGCTCATCAACATAACAGACTGAACGTGTCTCCAACAACTGAAATTCGGTGCATTACACGGGAAACTGAAAAAAAGCAGTGAGAAAATATCTTCAATTACAACAGATTGGATCAACAAAAATTTAGAAATCTAGACTTTTAAACCTGATTTTCCAAAACATATTTAACCATTGATAATTACATCAGTAATTGCTGCAAATCAGTGGAAGGTTTATGATCAGTGCTCATCAAACACAGTCATACTTACTGTTTCATTGCAAGGTTCGCAAGTTGTTCCATCAGACCAAATGTCTCTGATGGATGGAGCAGCAGGGAAAAACAAAACTGTAGATTGACACAAACAAACAAACAAACTGGGATTAATGAGTAAATTTAACAATAACACGTAAAAAGTTGTCTATTTTGTTGCACTGGAATTACAAGGAACAGAATGTTAGAATTGAATCTAGTAGTAAAACCAGTTAAGGAATACAAGCTATATTCATGTTGCATCTTGTTTTAAATCTATTATCTTTAAACTTATTAATTTTGCCATGATTATAAATACATAATAATAAAATAAAAAAAGCCCCAATGTTCACTGTCAAGGTTGGGAAAAGCATTGATCTATTTAGCATTGTGAATATACAGTAGATAGAAGAAAATACTAGACCATCAGTCAGACAATTAACAAAGCTACATTACAGGATGGTGTTTAACATGCTAAAAGTACAATCAGCTGCTACTGTAAGAAGAAAAACCAAAATTAGAAGTTCAACTCAAACATGCTTTGTGTGGATCAAAGGGTTAGGGTTAGGGTTAATAAGTCCCCAAACAATGAGGCCCTAAGAAAATCTGGGAGCAATACTTGGAGTCTGTAATTAGGAAATCAAAAGTTTTACATTGGACACTAACTTGAAGAGCCATCTCTGTCAAATATATCAGATAGAGGAGCAAATTCAACAATAGCCAATGCTCTGAAAACAGATGCAAAAGGCATCACCACTATATTTTAAAAATACTTGCTAATGAAAGGTTTCACTTTCTATAACAAAACTAAAGTG
Source organism: Palythoa mutuki (assembly GCA_027575235.2). Taxonomy (NCBI): domain Eukaryota; kingdom Metazoa; phylum Cnidaria; class Anthozoa; order Zoantharia; family Sphenopidae; genus Palythoa; species Palythoa mutuki. The sequence continues at coordinate 111 of JAODFW020399019.1, read as the reverse complement.
TTTAGTAAAATAAACAATATTTGATCAAATGAAGTAATAATAATAATAATAATAATAATAATAATAATAATAATAATAATAATAATCGGTTTATTCAACATTATCAGTTCT
>JAODFW020397990.1:2500-12123 GCA_027575235.2 Palythoa mutuki | reverse complement strand
ATAAACAGACGTTCCGACTGACTGACTGTTTATATCGAGACCAAAATTCCAGAAAAAGATTTTAAAAATTTCTCATCTTTAATAAATCTGGATGAATAATACCATTCATGCACTTTCACATTTGTCAACTTACTTTGCCTTCTCATATGTGAGAATCTGCTTACGCATGTCATTCATCCACAACATCTGATCATGAACGGCCAGTAAGAATCTGTAAAGATCTTCAGCATCGTTCAATTTTTCCCCTCGCGCTCGCACATTGAAGTTAAGGTTCTTCCATGCCTCTACAACCTCGTCTTCTTTGGCCTGAATCTCCTTGGCTTTGTCTCCAGCATATGAACCAAGAAGGCGGGCAGCTTCCTCTTGCACAGCACTCACCTACAAAGTCAAGGAAGTACGATCACGACAATATTAGTAAGCAAACAATATTTTTTACAAAATACAGGGGTAAAGTATTGAGATGTCTGAATCGCTGCCTGTCACTGAAATTCGACTTATTCACACTTTAATCACTCTAAATCCCAACGGGATAAATAAACGCTTTGCATTTAATTAGACTCTTATCATTCCTGGCCCTTTTGTCTTTTCGTTTTTTTTGTCTTTTTTTCCTTTTGTCTTTTTAACTTCTTGTCTTTTTTCATATATTTGTTTTTTCCCTCACACATTACTATTCCTTTATTTCCTTTTGTTCTCATTGCGTAATCGTTCTCTACATTAACATATAACCTCGAATGATTTCAAATTGTATAGCTACTTGCAGGCAGATCGCAAATTATACAAATAAACTGGATTTTGTGACTTAGTGGTTATTATACCTGATGTCCCAGAGGTGCCAGGTCTGAGGCGAACACCTGGTTTGAGCGTTGTAGCTGGTGCACACTATTTAGGTCGCGTCCCAGATCATCTGTTAGAAGGTTCTGTTTTTCCTGAATCATCCCCAGAACCTCCTTGGCATCATGGAAGAATTGGTGGAATTCTTTGGCAGTATCAAGCATCTGTTATTGCACAAAAAAAGGTTTTTAGAAATAATCGTGTTTTATTTTATTTCATTCAGCCTTAATAAGAATGAAGGAAATGGTTCACTGCAATAGGTTTCCCCTGCCCTTAAACTTTTGAAAATGATTTTAATGAGATATAACCTAATAAAACTGCTGGTATGGTGAAGTAGCTATATACAATGATACAAAGAACTTCACAGTAAAGTAAGAGAAAAACAAACTGCACGTTCATACCAGGAAAAAACTTATCAATCTATGTCTAATTTTCTATCTCGTTCTTTTACTGTATTCATTTTCACATAAGAAATAAAGTGAAACTGTCACTTCAAAATGGTTTGAGATATTACAATGGATCCCTGTGAGAAGAAAGTAACGTATACTCCATCTTTAACTTCCTCCCTAACAAACTTTACAGGGATACTGGGTGGAGATGGAAAATGTTGGACACTTTGAAAATCAGTCTAGAGCTTGTTTGGTAGAAATCTATGACTAGTGGAAATAAATAAATAATATATAGATTTAGGCATTGCCTAAAAGCGGAGCTCTTGGTTCCCTGTGGCATGGACAAGCATAATATCCAACATACAGATTTAAACACTGCCTAAAAGCGGAGCTCTGGGTTCCCTGTGGCATGGGCCAAGCATAATATCCAACATACAGATTTAAACACTGCCTAAAAGCGGAGCTCTGGGTTCCCTGTGGCATGGGCAAGCATAATATCCAACATACAGATTTAGACACTGCCTAAAAGCGGAGCTCTGGGTTCCCTGTGGCATGGGCAAGCATAATATCCAATATACAGATTTAGACACTGCCTAAAAGCGGAGCTCTGGGTTCCATAATATCCAACATACAGATTTAGACGCAGCCTAAAAGCGGAGCTTTCGGTTCCCTGTGGTATGGGCAAGCATAATATCAAACATACAGATTTAGACACAGCCTAAAAGCGGAGCTCTGGGTTCCCTGTGGTATGGGCAAGCACAGATGGACAGAAACACTGAAACACTGAGTTCCGTTAAAACTTCAACAAGCGCTGCTACAGCAGTTGATTATAATCACAAACTACAAGGTTAGCTCCACCACCTTAAACGTGGCTCGAAGCATATGCTTTCCACAATCACGTGGGTGAAGTAAAGGCACTGGGTGAGTGGGTAAAATGTCACTATTAGTTGAGCAATTCAAGTTCAACAGATAACGCAGGCTCATGAATATTTACCTTAGTTCGTGTCTCAATGAGTTCCAGAAGATCAGCCCAAAGCTCATTGATGTTGTCCTTCCATTCTGCAATGGTGGCAGCATCTGAGTGACCTGTGCCAATCAGCTGATCACACACAGCATTTGTGGTGGCCACTCGTTCAGTTCCTACAGTCTGGGTATCACGGGCAAAGTCCTTGAATTTCTCAATGAGAACCTAGACAACAAACAGCAACAAAGTTTAGCATTTTATTTCTGGAATCGAAAATCTGTTTATCAATAAAATCTAAAAACGTAAAGCTTAAACGTGCGTTTCCACTTGTACCCCTTAAAAATTGTAACAATTTAACAACTGAAGGAGTTTTCCAGTATACATTTGCAATTAAAGAAACACTATTCAATAAATTTTGAAAACATTGCCCAAGAAAAATAAAAATGTAGTCGTTGATTTTTAAAGATAAAAAGTTCAGCACTCAATTCTAACAGCTAACTTAGAGTTGTACATACTTAAAACTTCTTTAAATATTGAACAGAATGATTTACAAATCAATCAAAAGTTGATATTTAGGATTCTATTTTAATCAAGGAGGTAAATGGCGAGTCTGTTCATAAATTCTACCACTGAGGAGGTAATTCCCATGAAGCCAACTACTTTTTTTTGCACAACTAACCTCAACTTGTGCCAAGTCCTGACCAATGTCCTGCGAGCGAGCTACAACCTCCTTGTCAGCAATCCAAAGCTCCAGGTCGTCGATTTCTCTGTTGAGTTGGTACAGTTTAAGGGTCTCGTCCAATTTGCCTCTCCTTTCCTCAGCAAGATCCTTGAGGCCAGCGTACAGCTTGTCAACTTGAGCCTGACGCACCTTGACGTCTTCACTGTAAACACAAAAAAGATGGATTGTTTAATTGTAGATAAAAGGCCATTCGTTTGTGTAAATGTATTTATATGTAAATGATAATCTTGTTGTCGTCAACCTTAGTATCTCTGTAAGTTAAAACCACTAACAACACTTATTGTCGTTTATTAAATCACAAATTGAATATTAAAGTAAGTGCAAGTATTAATTTCTTTATTAGTCAAACTAAAATAGATCCAAATCTGACTTTGATTTGTCACAATATCACTTGACCTTTTGCTGTTCATTTCCTTGCCAAAAAGACAAAATACATCAAAGGTATTCTTAATTTACTCTGTCGCTGGCACTTTAGTCAAGATGAAGGAAGAGAACAGCTGTTACTCTGAGATATTTGTGCAAATGAACGATGTTTTTTTATTATTGTTATTTTTGTACCATCCTATCTAAAATGTATCAATTTTCCATGACCTTAAATGAAATTCCACAACTTTCCATGCCTGGAAAATGAAATTCTAAAATTCCGTGACTTTTCCAGGTTTTCCATAACCCGTACGAACCCTGGACAAAAACGCCATATTTACTATTTTATTTGTTTAAAATAGTCAATCTGCTGTATGGTTGGGTTTAAACTTTTTTTGGGAAATGCTATAGCGTTAAAGTACCTCTCTGGGTGGCCACTCTCAACCAACTTATCGGCTGTTTCTTGAAGTTCTTTTACAGTGTCACCATAATCATTAATAGCAGCTTCACGGATGTCGTGTTTTTTCAACATCTCCAGAGCACTGGCTTCATCCTTTCCCCTCTCATCTCCAATCATGTTTAATTCCTGTTCACTCATCCAGGCTTCCGCCTCAGAGGCATCATAATAGTACTGTTTGGAGATAAAAATGATGGAGGCACACTTACACGATATACATCATACTAACACACTACATGATGCCTAAACGTGTACAGCTGACCCTTTAAAATGAAAAACTGCAGAGTTTTAAGATGACAAAGTCTACAGTACTAGAGAAGTCTGTCAACAGAAATAGCACAAGAATGCTGTGTGTCATCGGAATCACATGCATTCCAGGAAATCACTCTAGGGAAACTATCAAATCTGTTTTGTAATAAGAAATTACTACACAGCACTAGCTGCTAAAGTATATTCCGCCATGATGAACCGGCTTTATCACAAATGTTAGCTTTGGGTTCCAGACACAAATTGATGGATTGCCGGCCATGTGTTGTATGACAAATTGAAGATACTGATTATGTTGGACAATGGAGAGTATAGTCAAAGACTGTGTTATAAAGTTAATCCCTATCCTAAAATTTAAACGATTTTGGTTTTGTTTTTCCCAAAATGCTAAAGAATTCATTTTCAAGGATTTAAATGCACCCAAACCTGTTTCGCTTGCAAGGATAGATCTAGTTGTGCCTTGTAGTCATCAGACAACTTGTTGAGTCCATCCCAACTCTCCTGCAACTCCTGTGTGCGACAGGTGATCTCTTCGGATTGTGGATGGCCAGAGACAACCATGTCGTCACCAGCCTGGCATATGGCATCCTTGTGCGCTTTGTGAATATCAATCTCTGCACACAGAGTCTGGAAGCAAACGCCAAAACATTCCAAATACATTTAGTAAACTGTATTAATTTTTTAAATATAATACTCAAAGTTTGTATTTTTCATTACAATTGGCTGAAATATGAGATGATCTAATCTAGGTGACTCGACTCTAGTATAATGTAATAAAATTAATTAATCTATGCTTAACCCTTTAAGCCCCAAACACAACAAATAAGTTGGTTAAATTCTCCCAACTGAGCTCCATATTTTCTAAATCAGCAGTTTAGGAGAATTTGACTTTTCAACTTCCACAGCTTATTCCACTTGATCAATTCCTTATTTCTTATTATCAGTTATATTGTTTTGTTTGAGAAGAGAGATGTTTATGAATTGCCTGGGGCTGAAAAGGTTGAGCACTTAACAATAGTAACAAATACATACTGCATCTTCTCAAGGCAAGCAATATGAATGGCCACTTTATCAAATGGTTCGAAAGCTGACACATTCCTGATTTACGTGGGATGAGTGCTTTGGTGTCACTGTATCTACGTTTTTCTCTTCTGATGTTACCGAATATAATGATATAAAAAATTTACCGAAATACTGTGTCTACATCAAAAGTACCTGGTGTTTTTTGAGCAGTTTCTGGACCTCAAACAGGTTGTCACCGTAGTTGGTTGACCGTAGAAGGGGCTCCTTCTCTTTGACCCATGACTGTTGAAGAAAGTACCAACATTGATTAGTAGGAAATCGATGGACCCTTGGAATTGATGACAGGTAGAATACTTTTGTTTGATCAAGAACAACCTGACTTAACTCGAAAACACTTTGAAAACGCAAAAACCTCTAACAACTGTATTTTTGACGACGTAAAATACTGTAACTAAGTCAGTAACAAGGAAAACAAGGAAACGTTTTATGCTGGGAACCCGGAAGTTTTTTCTTCCGAAGGAAAGAAGTATGGCACAAGTGAATATTACTTTGTGAATGGTACACGTTGAATAATTTACACATCATTTAAAAATTTGTAAAATCATGGTATTGACTGAGCTAAACAGTGAGCAGGACATATACCCAGTGTTCAATCTACAAAAACCAAGTTAAGTGATCCGTTCTCAACATGAGTTCCCTGTAGCTCAATGGGTAGAGCGTCTCACTGGTAATCAGAAGGTCATGGGTTCGATTCCCATTAAGGACTCAAAAGGCTTTCTCCTGAGAAAAAAAAAAAGCTCGAGATAAGTGAATGTTCCCTTCGAAGTGTTTCCAATTACACATCATGTTTTAAATATAAAGTTGTTACCAATGAACAAGTTGCTCGATCGCGTCATATCAAATTCTGAACATACCAAAATGTTTCAAACTTAGGGGTAACACTAATTAAGTGATAGAATACAACGGTCTTTTAGTTTATACAGTGAATCATGTCCAAATCTTCAGGTTAATGTGCTCGAAGATACTAGCTCTTATACCTACTTTGAAATTCGAGCTAAACTAAATTGTGTTTAAAGTTAAAAACTGTAAATAAAGAAGGAAATGGTTAAGGGGGTTGGTTTTACCTGTTCGTCATCCACGTCTCTGTTAAACTGGTAAAAATTGACGGCAAGCTCTAGTTCCTGTCCCCTTTCTGCCATGGGTGCCTCCATAGATTGGAAGCTGGAAGTCAAAACTTGATTAATAAAAATATAATCATTGTAACAAAACGACAGCAATACCAACAATAACATTTTTAAAAGTCATTCACACGTGGTAATCCATTGTCAAACATTGATAATTTTAGTGGTTTTCCGTTAGGTAATGATAAAATTTGTGTATTCATTTCATAATGCTTTGTTGTGCGACTTCATGAGCCTATCTGCAATTACAAACCTGATGTCCTTGAACAGTTCGCATACCAAAGTCAATACATAAATCATAACAAAATCAGAATTGTCCATTACAATCAAAGTTGTCAGTAAACTTTTAAAAGTTACTAGTGACAACATGGAAAATACCATAAACGCTCAGGAAACATAAGTTTAGGCCCTCTGATGGGGGTGACTTGTTAGAGAGGGGTGCTTATTTCAAACTGGTTGACAGACAAAGACAGAATTAAACTGTTGAGTTTGAAATGTTACGCAGCTCTTATCACAACTAGGAACTCGGACATTTTATAACGAACACTATTTTAAAACAGATAAAAGTTAAGTAATAATTGTATACATTGGAATATGCCAGCTTGTAAGGCAATAAATAGAACAATTGAAATTTTAGTTAATGGAAAAAATCTTGTGTGAAATGGACGCTAACGTATTTCAGTTCATTCAAGCTCGTAAGTTTTGTTTACAATTTTTTCTTGAGGGAGGAATGAGGAGGGGGGCTTATTAAGAATTTTAACCTACAGACGAAGAGCTTATTAGAGTGTGGGGAAGGTCCTTAATAGAGCGTTCTTGGTATATAAGTTTTGTTCATGCAAAGTGAATTTTTCCCATCTTATCAGTATGTGTAGTAACGCTGGATCCCCGTGCACACACCTTTCCTCCAGGACAATCTTTGTTTCCTGTACTGCATTAGGGTCAAAGTGACCTGCATCAACGAGGTCTGCGGCTTCACTTGAAATTTCATTTAATCGAGCTTTCTTGGCTGCAATTTCCTTTTGCTTCAACTGCAAGCCAGAAAAATTAAAGGTAAGGTCACTAACATCAATAAATTGCTTACACGGGAACATCAATACTGTCATAATACGGAGTTAAAGCTAGATTTAGCTCACCACCACAAGCAGGAAACAAAATCTGATAAGGTTATACTACATTGTGTGGAAGATTGGGGGTGGGGTGGTGGGGTTTAGATACAGGTCCAGTTTTTTTACAAGCTCCTCCACGCTCGTGTTTAAAGAAAGTTATTGTATTGTATTGTTTTGTTGATAAGGAAAACATTACAAGCAAGTAAGTAAGAAGACAAGAAAGTAAGTGTGTTGTTAGTCGTCAAATAACAGCAAGACATAATTTGAAAAAGTCTACCTTGTGTTTCTGCAACAGTCTTGTCGCGGTTGTCAAATCTGTAGCCCTTTCTTCCGAAATGACAGTGGTCTCGAGTTCTGTCACCCATTTATTCATAGTCTGGACACCCTGGTTGAAGTCTTCTTGCCGTTTTGCATCATTCAGCTTGCACTCCTTTTGTTTGGAAACGTCTGCAAGTTCCAGCCACTTCTGCCGCAATTTCTCCAGATGCTCATCGATTTCAGGTCGGTTTTCAGGTTTCTCTTCAGCAATGTTGTTTCCAGACTACACAAAAAGATCAGTCGTTTAAAATCACCTTAAGATCTAAACCTAAAACATTTTTTCTTTAAAATATAGGTAAAATTTTTGTTGATATACTAAAGGAGGACAACATTTAGTTCATACTAACAGTTTACACTGAACTGAGTTTTGTTTTTTTGATTCTATAGTAAGTGATACTTATGCCCTTGGGATATAAGGGCAAGTTCAAAAGACTAGACTTGTTTATTCAAATTTGGTCTATAAACTGTGATGCTCAACCCTTCAATGACTGCGTCTCAACCAGTGTTAAACTATCATTAGTATTTCCCATTCAAAGATGTGTCTCGCTGGTTCTGATTGTTTGGAAACATTTCAATGCTCATTTCTTCGGACTTCAAAATTCTTTCCCGATTCTCTAATATAACTTTTCCCACAGTTGTATGTTCCTTGACGGATTAACTGGAATGCCCAATGGAGTCAGTTTTACTATGCTGGGAATCACCTGGATCTGATCAACAACGTAAAAAGCCAAAGAGTTTTCAAGAAGTACTCAAGGACTTTAAACAGGGTTGCTACTATTTACCGGATGTTTCAAGGACTTTTCCAGGACTTTCCAGGATATTTTCAAGCAAATCCAGGACCTTCCTGATCAAATAAAACTGGAATGTTTTACACATTGTTGAATTAAAAAATCAGTTCAACGATACAAATACTATATTAACAAGCTTTAGAAGATTTATTTCTGGACAAAAATCAAGCCTTCCAGAGTCGCGGGTTTTGTTTTACATTGTCACAAAAATATTTTAACAAACAGCTTATTTTTATTAATTTGGAAGTAAAGAAAGAAATTTTTGGTCCATTCCTGGATTTTCAAGGACCACGACTCAAATTCAAGGACTTTCCAGGGCCTGGAATTTTTTTTCATAAATCCCAGGACTTCCAAGATTTTCAAGGACCATGGCAACCATGTTTAAAAAGTTTTTTCAGGGAGCCTTGCCAGTGATGCTATGTTACAGAACGTATTTTCTGGTAGCCCTACAAAAGTTACCATTTGAACTGGTATTTCAAGCAGTGCACTCAGGACGTAGGGTGGTTCATGCTAATTGGCAAGCCGAGTACTTACTGAAGTTCAGCTTGAGTTGAAATTCAATGAGTTTTCAAGGATCTGAGCTGTATTTATAAAATTTAAAAGGCTTGTTCAAGTACTTTTAAAAAAGAGAACTGCATTTAGGCGTTTTCAAGGAGTTTAAGGAATAGCACGAACTCTGTTTTAGTACCTGCCCTTAATGGTCACCACTGATCTGTAATTGTGAGGTTTCTCCAAGACGTCCAAGACAAGGTTAAGAGAGTAGAGTACTACGACCTCAAGCAGTGTCAAGTGAAGCCATGGAGATGGATAGATAGCGAAAGAGCACCAACATTTATCCCAAATACAATACAGTAATTCAAAAACAGTTCTTGTGCACTATTTTTTCCATTAAAAGAAAATCAAAATTTTAACCATATTTCTATGGCCAGATATTAATTAATACTATAGAGGATTCTTCTATTGTACTGAAAAAGATGAGTGCAAGGGCAACAGTGACTTCTACATTAATAATAATTGTAATACTACACTGCATAATTATCTCCACACCTCTGTAATCTGCTCCAATCTCTCCTTGTTTGCTTGAAGTTCTGCTTCAAATGCCTGATGCTTGATCACTTTACCCTGAATGTTACTCAAGTCTCTGTAGGTCTCTTCTGACGCAACTTGGTATTTTTCATTTAGCCAGTCATACAT
>JAODFW020396970.1:0-12124 GCA_027575235.2 Palythoa mutuki | reverse complement strand
ACTACTGCTACTCATAATCGTTTAAAAATTAAAAAATAATCGAATTTATTGTTTACAATACAAAAGATTTATATTTATTGTATTTGTATCTGAAATTTCATTTTAAAAACATGGAATTTTGAAGTTTGTATTTCCTGTTGAAACATTTTGTCAAATTCCTTTCATCACAAAATTTTAGGTTAAAATACTACAAAATTACTTTCCGCAAATTAAGTTTGTCCAATCGAAAATTTAAATTCTCGCAATTATATTTCTTTCACGGTAATAGCTCAATCATTTTACGAGCCAAGTGGTCCATTTGAACCGGTGCCTATCTCTGGTTTCTGTAGTGTTAAGCGGATGAGAGTCATTGACTACCCCTGGACGGGACACTAATCCATCGCAGGATAGCCCCCAGCAGAAGCTGGTACTCATTTTACCAACCTCAGGCTTTCTGGCGGCCCTATATTTCCTATAAAGCCCTATAATTTTATTTTTTCCCTATAAATTCCTATTTTGGGCAAAATGTGCCCTATAAGCCCTATTTTTTGGTTTCAGCTTGCCCTATAATTTCTGTTTTTCCTTTTCCGGTACGTCGTCATCACTTTTTCGTGAAATCATGAGCTCACAAGTTGCTGGTCCTGGTTACTGGCATGCAAGTTCAACTGTATCGTCATTTGAGAGGACGGATCACCCACCATAACTTCTCGGTTGATGCCGGTGGCAGGATGTCCGCAAGATATGCAGTGACGTGCCATATCCATATTAGGTGAGTTGGCTTAGCTATTTCTTTGCCAAAATCCTTCAGGCAAGTTAAAACCCCAATGATGTAAAACTGAGGGGCTTCGCTGGTGCTCTTCTTACCAAATGAGCTGGGCAAAGATGGTGCAAGTTAGTTTGGCACAACTCAAAAACTGTTTTTCTGGATATTTTTGACTTGTTCGCAGGCTGTGATACTATTCTTGCACCAGCCTGCCTCTTTACTTTTGGTAGGTTTGGAGCACCAGCTGATTGAAGTGACCATGACTTCATCATGATCATTTCTAACTGCATACATCAAGTAAACCCTGGTGGTCACTCAGTTGGGCACTACAAGTCATCCTGTTCTGTATGATACTCATATAACAAAATGCCAATTTATTAGGGAGAAGGTGATTCATTTCACAAGCACTCTAGGTGTGCGCACGACTGCCTATGTGGGTGTCATCCAGAAATGGTGGATGGTGGTTAACTGGAGAGACCACTGGTGTTTATATTGTATTCAGTTCAGCCTTAGCTAACACTCTTACTTTTATAGAAATAGCGTATGAGTTCATGTGATTAATCATCGTCATGCCACACGGTGATACCAAGTTCAAAAGCAGTTGGCTTACAGAAAAGGATGGTAATGGCCACAAGATTGGAGACTGGCTTCAGGAAGTGAAAAACGATCAGTACGTTGCAAAGTGCATTGTCTGTACATCGACTTTCAAATGCTCAAATAGCGGTCTGAAGCAGGTCCTTCAACACGCCGAAGGACAGAAACACAAGGACAAAGCCAGAGCAAGATTCAGCGCGACACAGCAACGATTTTTCCCTGGAGCAAGAGGGGGAGATGGCACGGCGCGAACCCACACTGACCTCGTCACCATGGCTGAAGCGGCTTGGGCAATGAAGGTTGCTGCCAGTAAGTTCTCCTATAGTAGTTGTGATGATCTACCTGAGCTGTTCAAGTTCATGTTTCCGGGATCGATCGCGAACGACTTCACCATGAGCAAAGGCAAGATTTCGTACCTGATATCGGATGGATTGGGCCCATTTTTTGAAAAGCAACTATCCAAGATGGTTCGAGATTCGTCTAACCCCTACATAATCCAGTTCGATGAGACAGGAACAGTTCAAGACAAGAAAGAATGTGATACCCTTGTCCGCTTCTGGGACAACGCGAAGGGAGAAGTAGTCACGAGGTTTTTGAAGGCGCTCTTCTTCGGTCATGCGAAGGGCAAAGACGTCGCACAGGCCCTGTTGAACTTAGTTCAAGAGTATGGCTTTGACTTAGCTCTATTCCTGAACATCGGATCCGATGGACCAAATGTTAACAAGACTGTGTGGAACGAGATTGACGGTAAATTGAAAAGAATGGGTTACCATGGCTTGCTAGGCTTCAATCCGTGTAACATTCATACCGTTCATAATGGCTTCAAGAACGGGGTACAAGTCTATGGCCAGCAAGCAGAGGAGCTTGCCATAGATCTGTTCTACTGGTTCAAAGGGAGCCCGTGCAGAAAGGAGGATTACTTCGATACGCAGATGGGACTCGACTTGACAGCAGAGGTCTTCATTCGACATGTCCAATCGAGATGGCTCACTTTGCTGCCTGCCCTCACCCGAATCCTGAACAAGATGGAAGCAGTGACCAAGTACTTCACCATAGATGTACCCAAGATGGCCAGGGAAGAGGGAACTGAGAGGACCCTGAATGACAACGACCGGTACAAGAGGATTTGCAGGAAACTGAAAGACCCTGCAGTTCAGTTGCAACTCCACTTCCTTGTGAACATCAAGCCAGTTTTCGACAAGATACTGGGTGTCTTCCAGAAGCAGGAGCCACTGGTACATATCCTTCACAACGAATGCCTACAGCTGGTGAAAACGCTGATGAACCGATTTTTGAAGAGGGATGCCTTCGAAGGGAAGAGACTCCGAGATCTCCTTCAGTTGGATATGACCAATCCTGACATACAGTGTCCCAATCAAGACTTGGAGGTAGGAGAGTCAACGAGGACAGCTCTTGCCAAGCTCAATGCAGATCAGAGGAAAATTCCAATGAAAGGGATGAGGTCGTTCTTGCAAGTGACCACGAAGTACCTGATGAAGAAACTACCACTGGAGAATACCTTCCTACGAGACCTTGGTATTTTTCACCCAGACATGCAAGACGCGGAGGTTGGTCATCGTTGCATCCGGCGTCTGGCGCAGCAATTACCTCAGGTTTTTGATCCAGAAGAAATCGCTATCTTGGTCGATGAGTACAAAGTGTATCAGGAGAGGAACATTCCTGGTGATTGGATCGAAACTCGAGATGGTGACACCACAACCTCCCAAAGGATTGACCACTACTGGGCGAAGGTCTTGGACATAAAGACACTGTCAGGAGAAAAGATGTTCCCAAAGCTGGCAAAGCTGGTGAAGGCAACACTTTGCTTATCCCATGGAAATGCTGATGTGGAGCGCAGTTTGTCAGTCGCGAAGAAAGTATTGGGTACAGAGAGGACACTTCTCACAGCAGAATCAATAAATGGCCTGAGACGGGTTGATGATGCAGTGAAATCAGAAGGAGGCAAAATCCCAAGAATGACGTACTCAAAGGAAATGCTGAAGAGTGCCAGACATGCCCACAGTCAGTACCGTAGTCGTCTAGATGAGGTGAACCGTGCACAGGAACTGAGAAGGAAGGAACAGCAGGATAGGGATGAGGAAATAGCAAGGAAAAGAGAGGAAGAGAGGTTGTATGAAGAGAGGAAGAGGAAACACAAAGATGCTGAGAATAAGATGCAGACTGAGCACAAGGAACTTCAGGAGGAGCTTAATGTAGCTGGCAAGCTCTTCAAAGACACAAATGACAAACTTGCTAGGGCAGCTAAGAAAAAGGATTACAAGGAAATCCCAGTTCTGCAAGCCATCCTGGAGACAGCAATGGAAAAGATGACATCAGCCCAAAGAAAACTCGACAAATGGCAGACGGAGAGGGAGAGCTTGGATAGGAAGCGCATGAAACTTCTTGATGATGCAAAACCTAAGAACTAAGTAAAGGATGGCCTGTAACCTAAGAACTAAGTAAAGGATGGCCTGTAACCTAAGAACTAAGTAAAGGATGGCCTGTAGTTGGCCTGAAGGGACTTGGTCAAGAGGAACTTTTTACAGTCAAGAGGTACTAGTCTGGCCGGTCAGAAGCAATTTGCTTAAATCATTGCTAGTCTAAAACTAAAACTAACGACGGAGTCTGTCATTTTCTTCTTTTTTTAGTTTCAGTTACTGTTTGAATACTGTTCTAGTTCTCATTCGGGGGATACGGACACCCTAGTTGGCAGAAAAGCGTCCTAGGGCAGATGTCCTGAGAATAGATACCCCGCAGTGATTACTACAATACATGTATTTTATAAATTGATAAATTTAATAAAGAAAAATTTATTTTTGTATTTTTAGGCACGTTCCAAGTTGCTGCCACCGTTGCCGAGCAAGACAGTCTAATGGTCGGATAGTCCATGGAAATGACTATACAGTGCGACAGATGGTCAGAGTACCGGTATGCCAGGGCCCAGCAACTTGCGCAGGAGTACTGTATGTATCTTGGCGATTTCACCTTCATCAGTGACTATATGTCTTGTTGGTGTAAGATTGGGCAGAGCTGAGTGCTCGTATGGCCATGATTTTCAGTGGTTTTACTCCTCCAGTCACTTCAAATTCAGTTGGAAAAAACCCTATAAAACCCTATATATTGCCTTAAATGATCCCTATAAATCCCTATTTTAATTGTAAAATAGCCCCATATTTTCCCCTATAAAGTCCTTGAGGAGCACCAGAAAGCCTGCTCTTAGTTTAGCTCTTGTTAGCCATGGATGATCGATTGTTGTCAGCAAGTGGCTGTGCGTGTCGTAAATTTCATCCATCACTTTATTTGCGATCAGACTCAACTCTTGCGGTGATCTCCCAAACTGAGGCATCATGTCTACATATCGACAAGGGTAAGCGAATCGTCTGAGAAGAATACATAAAGCCTCCTCCGTCAATGCTGCAGTTCGATTAGGGCAAATGAACTTGTCAGGTAGACGCAAAACTTGTGCGAGGTAAGGAATGTCCAGTTGTCTGAAACGAAAGCTGCTCAAACACTCTTCCTCAGAGGCTGCATCGAGTGTAAACCTGGTATATTGCCCGTGATCAAATACAGGATAGTTAGCGTAATTCGCATCGTAAAGGAGGCAGAATTCGTTGTCATCTAGCAGATCTTGAGTGTAGCTGAGCAAAATGAACTCTTGGATCCTTTTGAGAGCCATACCAGCATTTACCGAGAAAAACTTTGCAACAGCACTGAACTCACAGGACGCAAGAGCTAGCAAATCATTTGAAAATGGCGCCTAAAATGACAATACTATCCCAAAATGTTTTTTTTCGTGAAGTCGTACTCGTATGTCCTGCTTACACATTTTTTACAAGAAAGACGAGTACGAGTACGAGATGGACTCGTTCTCGTACTCGTACTCGTTGTCAATGCTAACACTCTCTAATGGTCTGCTCATCGGGCACCAAATGCCACTGGCAACAAACAGAAAGCAACCAAGTCAAGATCAAACTGGTAAGTCTGTTACTGAAATAAAAAAAGTCTATATTTATCATTTAGAAAGTTTTATGAAAAGAGTTCATGGCTCAATGAGTTGAAGCGTGTATGTAATCGAATCATGAAAAATTATTAAACGTCAGTGAAGCAATATCAGTAATCTATTGTTCAAAAGAAGAAATAAATAAAGTGAATTCAATAGAACGGTAATCAATCACTGTTTTGAAATATACACTTCTATTATCTTTTTTGACCCGATTTCGAATATTTATCAAGTAAGTAATGGTTGGGTGAAATAGATTTCAATATGCTAACTGTTCTAAGCAAAAGTTTGTTTTACAAATCTTAGTACAAAATACAATTTTTCATCTGTATTCGCTTTTATTTTTGTAATATAATTTTATAATTACAAAATAAAAAAACTTAGATTTTTTCAGCGATTTATTTGCTGTATGTTTTGTAGTATGTGTGTGTTTTGCTTTGTTGTGATAGAACCAAATCCTCCCAAACAAACCCATCGCACCGAAACACAACCAGAATCAACACAATCACTTGCTGAGACTTCTACTTCTTCAATCTTCTTTTACCAGCACCATTGGAATCAAATCCGAACTCGGCACAGCCGTCAAAATCCGATCCTTGACTGGTACAATTTCCGACTTCACTCTATCAACCCCTCTGAACTCCGTGAACATGCCTCTGAGATCTTTGCTGACCAGTCCATCGTCTACAAGCTGAACATATCGTTTGGCTTCGTCTTGAGAAACAACGAAACTGGAGAACTTCAATATGACCATCCGTCAGCTAACAATAACCAAAGTGTTTGAAACTCCATTCCAGATTGCCAGTGCCACTGACCTCCAACAGTGCTCGAAGGCCTTCAGAGCCTTGAAGTACTCAAATGGGCCAGACAACAACGGCCAAACTCAAAATGAATCGTCCATTTGTTGACCAATGTGATTTTCTCTATCACCAAAATCCAAGGTCACCCGATCAGACGCGGTAAGAATTTGCCTCACTACATTGTCAAAAGAGCTTATTCCACTTGATTGTAACGAAAATACAGGAAAGCCTTATCAAGATAACCTGTATTTCTTTCGTTCCTTGGCCCTACATAATGGATGTCATAAAAACAATTTGAAGAGGGGCATCAAGCATTATTATGAGAAGTGAGTAAATTTTTATATTATTTTTCACATTGGTAATGCTAAATATTTACAATATAGGCTCCCGGTTCTCACTCTACCATATAAAACGTTTAGTTTTACATGCTAATCAGTACTACTATTTAACCACGCTCTGTTTTCTTTGTTTATCAAATTAGCTTTCTTTGCTCTTCAATTGTCCATTAATTTACTCAAGTTTCGCTCTTTGTTTGTCTATTAAAATACTTAGGTTTTGTTTGATTTGCAGCTACATTGAAATTACGCTTTTATTTAAAGTGTATATATCATAAAAATGAAAATTTGCTGTATTTACGTTTTTGTTGTTGGAAAAATGGTGGTTAGCTTTATTTCGGTGTTTTGATCCTCCTTGTGCTGTTTTTTGGGCTTCAAAGTTTGAATTTCCCTCAAATATCTTGACCATGGACGCGTTTCCCTGGGCTCGAAATTCCTTTATGGTGACGACAACCTCGGGGTTAAAAAACGCCGCCTGCTTTATCTTGTGTTATTAATTACAAAATTACAGTATTTTTAAAACTATAAAGAAACTCCATTGTTTTGAGCTATTAGACGTGATCTTGCCGCCAAGGCAAGTAAATTGAAAACCTTTTTTTTCGGATTAATTTTGAATAGTTACGTTGTTTTTCTTAAGAAAATTCAGTCTATAAAAGTGACCTCCGTTTATGACCTGACTTCTATATCATATCGTGTTGACAATGCCGGATGAGTGCGTTTTGGCAGGTTGTAGCAACAAATCTGATATAGCAAATGGCATCGGAACTCACCATTTTCCATTTTTAAATGATGATCGACCTGAAGCAAAACGAAGGTTGAAGCGTTGGGTCAATTTTGTACGCGCTACGCGAAAAATGCCGAAGGGTAAAGAATGGAATCCAACAAAGTCCTCGAGGCTATGCTCTGTACATTTCAAGCCTGAGGATTTTTGTCGCCGATTTAGTTTGTTACCCGGAATGGCCCCCGTGCAGCCTCGACTGAAAAGAGATGAATTTGGGATTTGTGTCTACCCCTCAATACAGACAGTTCCATCCGCAAGAAAACCATCACCTCGCAAACGAAGCAGAAGATTGGTATGTTTATATTTTTAATAAATTGTTTATGAATTGTGTTTTTAAATTATTGTATTTTGAACCTCGACAAAAAAAGCCGTATTTTCTAACACGATTTGATAGAAAATACGGTGTTTTATTAAACACACACAATATTGCCGTCGATCTGCGGTCAAGCATTATTCAATAATAAGTTTTGTTCTGGTAAAAGCTCTGTAGTTTACTTCGTGTGTGTTAATCTTCTTGTGCGGCATTTATAGTCGTCAGTTAAAAATAACATTTAACATTTTTCGTTTTCTTTTAAATATGAATTTCATTTTTTTTTCGATGGATGAACACAGATGAATGCAATACAACATCAAGGAAAGCATTTCTAATTATGATAGCAGTCTTAATTGCAATAAATCGGGTTTTTTTATATAATGGTGTATTTCAAGATTGAATTATTGTTTGAGGTCGGCAACGGAAATGTTTTGAAATACTTATAAATTCTAACTACGTAATCAAAACAAACATGTTACAGAGAGAATTTTTGCTTTTTCTTAAATGAAAAATCCCAATTTTAACAGGTGGTGCGTGAAATATTAGAACAAGCCGAAGTTCGGCCATCCCAGACGAACTCCGAGGACGAAAGTGCAGCAACTAGCAACGGTTATTTAGACAACTCTCCTAACCCTGAACGCGCTGGTGATTCCGATCTTCCCTTAGAAAACGTCGATGATCTTGTAAGTATTCAACATTAGCTAGTTACGAAAAGTTTTCTCTGCACCCGTCATAAACTTTTTTATTTTAAAGTCGCGTGCAATGGCCTACAATGTCTAACAGACAACATACATTTTTTCACAGAACCCGGAACTAATGAAATCTACAAGTACAAGTGTCACTTGCCAAACTGAGGGAACATGCTTGGGATGTATCCATTTAGGAAACGAACTGAGAGTTGCAGGAAACAAAATCATCGATTTGCGGACAAAGATTAAAAAGTTAAAAAAGAAACATAGTGAGTGTAGTTTTTAAAACGTTAAATAGGGAGCTGCAACGGATTTGCTAGAACTTTATTATTGTTACCATCATAATTCCGTATCTTCTGAATGAGAATTTGTCTGCTATAAATATGCCAAATACGGCAGTTTTTCTTCTACCTATGATTTCAAATCTACGTTTCTTTTCATCTATATTTAACATAAATGTTTTTATCTAACTGTAAGGCAAACTGGAGAAAAAGCAGAAGTCAGCCCCGAACATACCGGATACAAATGAAGGAACCGTGGAGGACCGTGGTACTAAGCAAGTTCATGTTCCATCTGACAAAGAAAGTGATACTGAGGAGGAAGATATGGAAATAGAGGAGGACGAATATTTACCCGAGGAAGAACCTGAGGAAGAAATGTTGTCAGAAGATGAACAATCTGAAGAAAAAAAGTACGGATTTTAAAAGTAATTGCTAAGCCAAAAACGGACCAATGACATTTTGATGCCACTGATATCATTATCAAAATACAATGTATTATTTCTAAATTATAGCCCTATTTGACATAGATGTAAGCAAAGTTGAAACAGCTTATTTGTATCTTACGTAATAAAAATAATTTTAGAGGCTGATTTTCGTTGCATATGATAAAATGTAATTAAATTAAACCTTACAGTAAAGCTTGCATGTGGTTGCAAATATCTATGGTTATCGTATCTGCTAATGAAGCAGTATCGTTTCTTCTATTTATTTTTTACAGGTTATCTACAAATCCATGTTTGAGAAAGGAACCCAAGCATGTTGTATTCCTGACACAACTACTCCTGCTGTTCAGGTTCTGTCATTTGTGCAAGGCTGACAACCCTTCCATTGAAAGCTCACAAGTTGGTTCTATGGTTGTCATCAAAGCAACATGTTCAAATCCCGCTTGTAACAACAAACAGACATGGAGAAGCCAGCCTTTTATGCCAGGAACAAAGATTGCTGCTGGAAATTTCTTGTTATCTTTTGCTATCCTGTTAGCAGGAGGGTCAGCTAGTAAAACCTTCCAAATATTCTCACATATGGGGCTTGCCTGCATTTCTCTCTCTACTTTTTTTAAGCACCAGCGTGTAAGCATTGATTTAAATATAAGTAAACAAATATATAACTACTTACTAACTGGGAGTAGGATCTCTACACGAATATTATAATTAAATATAAGTACAATACTTTAAATAGATTGCTTTCAAAAAATATTCATCATTTAAAAATATTTTTAAAAATATAATCTTGAAAATAACTGCAATGGCGCAACAACAAACAGCAGTTAAGTTGAAATAATTAGGAGGACAACT
The DNA here is from genome assembly GCA_027575235.2 of Palythoa mutuki. Classification (NCBI taxonomy): domain Eukaryota; kingdom Metazoa; phylum Cnidaria; class Anthozoa; order Zoantharia; family Sphenopidae; genus Palythoa; species Palythoa mutuki. Next base: position 2,294 of record JAODFW020396970.1, on the reverse strand, counting down.
TGAAAGTAATCATGATGATAATGATGCTGATAATTAAATCTGTAAACCAAATTAAACTATTTAGAATATATATAACACTACAATCTTTATATAATATAAAACTTATAACACTAAAATCTTTATTCTAAAGGAGAAATTGTTTCCAACCATTTCCTTGTATTGGAAAGAATATCAGTCGAAAACACTGGCCCAGCTGAAGGAGCATAAGGAACCTATAGTCATTGCTGGTGATGGCCGCCATGACAGCATGGGGCATAGTGCCAAATACTGTGCATACACTATTTACTGCTGCACAATACCACTCATTATACATTTTGCACTTATACAGGTGAAAGACAACATTTTGTGTATTTTTATCCCAACTGTCTTTGATTGCTATATTTGTTTAAAAATGCTTATGTCTTAATTTCTCCTGCTCTAAAATCTACAGAGAAATGAAGCTGGGGGGAGTTCCCAAATGGAGCATAAGGCATTTCTAAGCTGCATGAATTTCCTTGTTGTGGTTGCCGGCCTGAAGATATCAACTTTCATATCTGATCGCCACCTTTCCATAGCCAAGGAAATGAGAACTGTCTACGCACATATCACACACTACTTTGATTTGTGGCACTTGAAAAAAAGTATGACCTTGAGATGTTTTTTTAGTTTTGGTGTTATGAGCAAAACTAGTGAATAGTAATTTCTACCATTTCTAAGCAAAATTAATCTTTACTTTTCACTTCTTTAAAATAGCAATCAAACAGTTAAATTTAAGACAAAACAGTACAATTGTTTATTCCAAAAAATATTAACACATGCAGTTAAATATAAACGAGCACCTAAAATATTAATAATTATCTGTACATATTATTACCCTATTTTATTCAGAAATAAGGAAAGTTCTCAGTGCGATTGCCAAGGTAAAACACTGTGAGGAACTCAACGACTGGATTCGGCCCATTGAAAATCATTTCATGTGGAGTGCAACTTCAACTTTATGTGGAAATGGTCGAATAATTTGGGCAAAGTTTATTTCCTTTCTTGGTCACATTGTGAATAAACATACCCATCAAGATCCACTGTTCAATAAATGTGCCCTTGGGGAACTTGGCAACAACCACAGAAAATGGCTTTCAGAGGGTACGGTAAATTTGATGAATGAACATTTTCTGACATTTTTTTATTTTGAAAATAAACTTTGATTTTAAAAACAAATGAATAAATGAAAAAAAAAGGAGCATTAATTTTCTTTTTTGCTAGATACAACAGTTTATACAAAACTTTGTGCAGCCCTAAAAAATCCAACACTTGAAAAGGGAATAAAGCAGGCATCTCCCATAGCCCAAACCAGCTGCCTTGAGGGATTTCATTCTGTAATCAACCAGTTCTCACCTAAAATGGTTGCATATTCCTACCTGGGTATGTTTTGCAGGTAGGTAATAACATTGTCATTTGCACTCCACATTAACTGTACTAGCTGTATAAACATGCATAAATTATAATAAATCTTTTTACCTGCACAGGCACATCTTAGCAGCTGTACACTTCAACAATAATTTGCAGAGGGAAGTGAAAACCTTGCAAAATGGCAAAAAGCAGTTGCGGATAATGTATCCAAAGTTTAAAAATGGTGAAGCCACTGTAAGGGATGTCAGAGTGCAGCCAAACTTTGGTAAATGAATTTTTAACAGTTGGATAATTTTTAATTGATAAATAGCAATCTAGTAAAAATTGGGTTAAGGCAACCTGCAACTCAAAAATGGTTTTTAATCAGGTGGTATGTTCTATAATTTCAGGCTATGTTGATGAAATTTACAGCAAATATCTGGATGCCAACAAAGCTGAGCAACTTCCGGGAGAGCTAAAAAATCTACTGACAATGAAACCTGCTCCTATGAACACAATGTTGACAAAACAAGACAGAGCAGAAGCTATCAGCAAAAGGCAAAACCGACTAGGTATGACACTCAAAGATGTCCCGCCAACAACTTCATGTAGGTGATTTTTTAATTAATATATTTACATGAGACAAAGTTTAATAACATTTCCAAACACTGAGAAGAGAGTTGAAAATACCACGCAGAGCTGAGTATTTTTGACAAAAATCGAGGTGTTTAGAATTGTCTATATCTATATATACCACAAAGTATCAATACTGGCATATAAAATAAAAAAAATAAAAATATAATATATAGTATATATGCAATTTCTTTAGTAATCTGCCCTGCTTCTAGCCATCATTTGCGCAGTCGGTTTTACACAATTTTAAGACTTTATGATCTTTGCAAATGATTAAAACGATAACATTGAAATAG
>JAODFW020395968.1:0-12126 GCA_027575235.2 Palythoa mutuki | reverse complement strand
ATTGATTTATATAGCACTTATTTGTAAACTCTAAGCGCTTTACAATTTAATACTAGTACAACTAAAATAAAATACACGCTTTTTTTATAACCAGTAAATTTTGCCGAGGCTCATTGTTCTTAATTTTTTGGCGATTTCAGCCTCGATTTGTTCTTAATTTTTTCTTATTTCCGTGTGCGGTTTTTATTGAAGATAAAACAGAATAAAACAAGGTACTGGAAAATAAAACGCCTTTTGTTATGGATTAATTTAGAGGCAAACTACCTTCATTGTTTGTTGAACAGTCTTTACAGTAAACCTTTTTATGTTCCATGCTGTTTCGCTAAGTTTTAGTGAATTTTCTACCGCAAAAACTTTCCTAGTTTTCAAGCCTCAGCCTGAGCTTGTTCTTAAATTGCTCTTAAATTTTGGCAAATTTGAGTCTCGTTGTTCTTATAAAGTTGCTCTTATAAAAAACGCGTGTACTAGATTAAAAGCAAGTTTGAACATGTGAGTTTTGAGCTAAGGTTTAAATGCTGACAAACTATGTACAGATCTAATGTTTTCAGGTAGAAACTTGGACTGAATAACAGCGAAAGCCATAAGTTGTTAAGTTTTAGTTTTAAATTTACAGTTTCCAATCTTACTGCTTTAAATGACCAACGTAATAATCTCTTTGGTGTGTACACGTGTAAAAGTTAGCTAAGATAGATTGGGGCCATATCATATAGGAATCTAAAAGTTAGTAAGTTATTTGTACATATAATTCTGTACTCAACAGAAAGTCAGTGCAATTCTTGCAGAATCGGAAAGATGTGATCATTTTTGCACTTTCTAGCAACAATCCGTGCAGCAACGTTTTGCACGCTCTGGAGATTGTTAATTAAATGTTTAAAAAAGGTCATACAAAAGCCCATTATAACATATTTCGGTCCGACCTCAATGACTTGCGTCCTCCAGTTGTAATTCAGTCTTTGACATGCAATTAGAGCGCTTAGCATAGAGTAGTTGTTTATTATATTCTGCGCTGTACCGCCCTTACTAAAAACGAGTGAAAACCTGGGTACTGGTTTACCGCGCGGGGACTCGGTAAAGCTTTTGAGTTTGCGCAAACCGGTGGTGACTAGATTCCATCCGTCAAACCGCCCTTTTCGAGTGAAGCCTGGGAACTGCTTCCGGGAACGACAACACTTTATATCTTTTACAGTAAATTTGTCGCGAGTGAAGTTTTGCTTTATCCGAAGAAGTAAATTAAGATTTTCCTCTCTTGGAATTAAATTCTGAAAGAAAGTTTGACAGCAAATTCACCTCTGGAATAAGAAGCAAAAGGCCTAAGGCCCTGGATGCCAATAATATGCCATCGCAGCACACTCGAACTCTAATCTCTGAAGGGTGATTCAAAATTGTAATAGTACTTGACATGTATCTTTTTTTACTAATTTAGATAACAGATGTAAGCCGGTTGTTAGGAAAACACATCTTTATGAAACATTACTTATAAATAATATATTTTAATTAAGAAAACTGACGGGAGTTTTATTCGTGACTCCAATTTACAAAACTACAATGTATCTATTCACTGATATCTCCATTATTTGTTGAGCCGTCGAGACTTGTGAAAGATGAGGTTGTCTAGCTATTGTTTCCATTCTTTTATGATTTGTCTAATTTTATCAAAGTTTTACGAATACCCAAAGTTTCCGAGTATTTGAAGTGCAATCAATTTTGTAGTACTTGTATTATAAAGTGGTTGGTATTTGATAAAAAAATGTGAATGAATTCATCAGAACGTGTTTTTGAAAAGAACAAAATTAATCGAGTCAATAGCGAAATACTGTTTATATGATATACCGATGAACAAATAAATGAATAGAGAATTAATTAAAACAAGATAGATTTCTCGAGCCAAATTCCGATCGACAAGTATTTGAAATAAAATTAGTTTCGAAACGAGCGAAAGTGACTCGACTGGCAACTAAAAAGTAGTTCCTAGGCTTCGATCGAAAAGGGCGGTTTGACGGATGAAATCCAGTCACTACTGCGCAAACCCTCTCAATGGGAGCCAATCTCGTTCCCAGATTTAGAGTCCTCTCTCTTCCTTCATCGAGGGAGGAAGAGATAGAACCCTGGGAACAAGATTTGATGGTAGTTGTCTTTGAAAGAACGTCTACCCAAAAGCTTTTCCCAGTGAACACTCGGCAAACTGTTGCTCACGACTCCACTCGTAAGGACAATTGCATGAAATTAGTTTGCTTAGTTTGTTCGCGATTTTAGAGTTTTATAAATCAAGTAATTATGTTTTATTTTTTCATGTTAAATCCAAAAACAAGAAAAAAATCTGTCTCAAAGATGCCAAAAATATTGGGCAACGACTTGAATGTTATATACAGTATCGTAGCTGTTCACAAAAAGGCAAACAGTAAATTTAAATATATGGGAAACATTTCTTAACGGTGAAGACTCCCTACCATTCGTTAAGGGGGTATTCAGGCAGAAATACAAATACAATATTGCAAAGTTATGACTTTGATACATTTGTGGTATCTTTCTGTGTCAATGCAGTTTTCCGTAACTTTTTCCATGATATTTCACGATATTTCATGACCTCGTGTTGTTCATTTCTTTGCCAAAATACATCAAAATTACCCCCAATTAATCTTTTCCCGGTACATTAGCCAAGATGAAGGAGGAGAACAGCTGTTACTTTGAGATATTGGTGCAAATGAACGAAGTTTTTTATTCTTTATGCTACTTATGTTACAATCCTATTTAAATTGTATCAGTTTTCCATGACTTGCCGTGACCCTAATCAAAATTCCGTGACTTTCCAGGTTTTCCATAACACTACGAACCCTGGCTTGCGTGGAATATTGTCTGAATAAACAAATTTTTTAGCCAATCAAATTATTGTGACGTGTCATTGAGCAAATGAAGAGTTCAAAAAGGAAAACCCATAATAACTCGCTATCGCTTCAGGATTGTCCAGATCCTGACTATACTGCTATACTACGCATACACTCAAGCTATGCCCCTACGTAGTGGGGGTGCAATGGGTGAGTATGATTGCACCCCCCTATAGGGTTACACAGAAGGTTTTGTATTATTTTTCGTAAAAATTTGAAATTCTAAATAAAAGTCTGAGAGATAAAACTTAGCCTACAAAGCAGGCGTTCGTTTTGTTTCCCGTCTGATATGGAAAAAAGCTCCCCTCACTCACCCCATGCCTCACGTGGTCTAACGCGACCGTGGTCAATCATGGCTCTTGAAGGAGTCAAAACAAAGCGTAGCCTGAGAGAGAATGCCGTATACAACTGTAACTAGCATCTTTTGTTTTATTTTCATTGAAAACCGAGGTGAAGACCATAAACGACAAAATCACAACCACAATAGTAGCCAGCCGGCTTGCAGGCTATCAGAAACCAGCAAATTGCCGCAAAAAACGGCTCAAATTCTTAATTGCTTAAAACTGATATTTTTATAACCGAGATTAAATTTTAAAGTTGTATTCACAAGGACCACACCCCATGACCTCCTTAAATGCTCGGGCTTTCAACGCTCGGTTGCACCCCTACGAAAATGTCCTTCACACGGGCCTACAACCATTTACACGGGCGGGACAAAAGCAACCGTGGACAGCTGTTTTTTCATGCTAACCTCAGCCCATCACTTGTGGCTTTTCATCTTGAGCTCTTTCATTCCCAGTCAACTCAAATATATAAGTGAGTACATAAAATAGATTTAGCTTAGAGTGCCTAACATCTATCCTGCGATAGATTAGTGTCCTATCTAGAAGAAACTCATCTGTTTACCACTACATAAATCTGAGATAAGCATCAGCTCCACTTATGCTCATAAATGGGTTTGGCTTAGAGTGCCTCACATTTAACCTGCGATGGATTACTTTTCTGTCTAGGAAGAGTCAATAACTCTCATCTGTTTAACACTACAGAAACCGTAGATTGGCATCGGCTCCAATGGGCCACTTATGCTCGTAAATGGATTTGACTTAGAGTGCTTCACATTTAACCTGCAATAGATTAGTTTTTTTTCTGTCTACGAGGAGTCAATAACTCTCATCTGTTTAACACTATAGAAACCGTAGATTGGCATCAACTCCAATGGGCCACTTATGCTCGTAAAATGTTTTATATAAGTTACAAGCAATAGACGCATTATAGCTCTATCTACTCAGTCATGAGATCTGTAGTTCTCACGGAGCTAATGAAAAGAACAACATAACAGGTAAGACTAATAGGAAATCACTGTTGGAGAATGAAGTCGTCCCCGACGATTTTTTCGCAACCATCTTAACACCGACCTCGAGATCTGACGATGTAGGAAAGCTTGGAGACACTCCATCAGTGTTAGTAGTTGTTGTTGGGTTTTCTCCTGAAGTGTTTGGCTGCTTGATCTTCAACATGTTTTCCTCTGAACTGCATACTTCAAACAATGTAAGTTTCTCGTAAAGGGTTGACCCGCCCTCGGTCGCCACCTGGGGCCGGTCGATATCCGAACACTGGGGCGAGTCAAAACGAAGAATGACGTCATAATTTTGCGTGCGGTCGAAATAATGATGAACGCAGAAAGTTCGTTTGTCTTTGATATCTTGAATGAGAGAAAACCCGTCGTATACATGATTAATTCTGTTTTCTTGCTTGAGACAACGATAAGTTACTTGAGGAATTTTACATTGAGACTGGTAAGCAAGTCGACTTCCAGACGAAGAAGACGAAATCGAACCATTGCACAATTGTCGTCCTATCCGAACCGAGTTAAACCCGCATTTGCCTTTAAACAAAGGGCATTTAGAGAAGTCGTTATCTCGCAAGGGAAGTCTCGAGATTACTTTCTCAATGTTTCGGCCCCAGTGTGGAAAGGGATCAAGGTTGAAGTAAAACTTGTATTCGCAGAAATAATTCGTTTTTATTTTGTAAAATTTTTCTGCAGTTGCTCCGCTCGTTCGTCGAATCGGTTGGCTTTGTGACAATCTATAGATCACATGATTATTTGTCCAAGACTTCAGAGCCAACCTTGTCATTCGCTCGCGGCAACCATTGTTATATCTTGATATCATCATGAATTCTCGATCAAAATACTGGACTCGGCGCGGTAATGGCCACGCCCTCGAATAATCAGCCAGGCATCTTCTATATGATATACCGTCGAATTTCTCCCGGCATACAAACACGCCGGTTTTAGAAATATCAATTTTGTTCGATGTTATATCAATACTATTTTGGCCATAGTATTGGGAGGTCTCAATCCATTTTCCCTGTATTTCTTTCGGAAAGGTACATTTCAACTTCATGATTCCTAAATCTTCATAAAGAGTGGTAGATTTCCTCAGATAAAGAATGTAACCATCCTTCGGTTCCGTTCCTCTGTTTTCTTGATAACAAATCGGATCCTTGTACAAATAAAGTATTACTTCGTTTTTGTCACTATTCCATTTGTATTTGATGCACTGAAATTCACTCTCTTGAGCTTCGCGTCTTACGTCATAACTTGCCCTGTACCGTCGCTTAGTGATAAAATATGAGAAGTCTCCACTTTGCCATAATTGGCTGAAACAACTGAGATGTTTGTTTTCAAAATGGCCAAGAAAATTCCCAAATAAACAGTTTTTGGTTCCTGGAAAATCAATGAAAATCCCTTCTTTGTTCATGCAGTCGCTCTCGAACACTCCATCTTGCGTGTCATTAGAGCTGACACAATACCCCTGCTGTTCTATATCATATACTCGCTGAATAATAAAACCACCTTTCAAATCAGCAGGACAGTCTACAACCTCTTTAAACGTACTGGCGATCAGGAGACTTCTTCGAGTTAGCATCTCTTCATGGCATAAATTTTCACTCAACTTTGCATTGAAATTCCCCATTTTCAACTCAATGACATTTTCTCCTCTTTCAGTGAGTTTCATGCAAGAATATTTGCTTGTTTGCTCGCTATTCACTGCCGAAATTAAAAACTTGTTGCGTTCAGTTTGTCTTGTGCAAGTGAAAACCTTAGAAATTCCCTCGTCTTCAGTGTCCAAGCCTGTAGATATGATAATGTGGGATTGATTTATAGCCCAGCGCCATTCAGAATATATTTCATGAAGTTTTGTTTTTTGTCCATTTGCGTCTTTCTTGGAAAAGTGCCTTCCTTGGGACCAATAGCAAATCTCAACGGAAGTTTCACATGAAGTTTGCAAAAACTTGGGAAAAACACAATTTTGCAGAGATGAATTTTTTGTATTTCCTGCGACAAATGCCAAGGCGCTTGACAAAACAAGCAACAGAGCAAGACAGCCTACTCTTTTTCTATCCATAATCAAATTGTAGATGAATCGTTTCACTTTCATGAAAGCACTTCAATTCCTACCTATATATCTGCCTTTCCTGTGTTTTTCGCTTTTGTTTTCCTATCAGTGTGGGTAAATATTGCGTTTATCTGAGTAATTTGCTTCACATAAGAAATTAAACTCCTTGTAATCCGGTTAGTCGCAAGATCTTTCGAACTTTGAAACCTTTCACAATACAGCTTTTCTCAATTTGAATCCTAGACGCGCAAATTGTGGGTCTGTTTATTTTATAGCGCGGTATTAATAATTAATGACGGCTAAACAAAACCTATTTACTTGCCAAAAGTCTTGCCCACTACGATATTGTGGTTGCCATTGCAACTTTAATCGGTCAAAAAACGTCTGACAGGCGGCCAAGATTCTTTTTTATCGTTTTCTACATAATTTACATCTCAGCACAAAACTTATTTTAATTTCTTTGTTATATATCGAACACTGATCCAGCAAAAGCAATTAATTCCGCTTTTATCAAGGACAGACATATCAGTAACTCGCAAATGGTGCTTTAATCTGTAAAAAGGATTAGAATTTTGTCTTTTAGAAAAATTTTTAGTAGAGGATGAAATGGATTTAATTTTTTCCGAACATTTGCAATAATTTAAGACCGGCTTTTGTAATATTGCAGCTGCAAGTATTTGGCCGGAATTCGTTTTGACTACCGAAAATATGATAGATAAGATAACATTTTGTTTCTCCCCCCAAAAAATATTGTTTTTTTCCACAAAAAGATAGATTGATGTATTTTTTCAAAAATAGACAAAAATAGATATGTCCGTTCGCAACAGAAACGAAATTCAAATTAATAAAAAAAAACTACCAACAAAACTTTTTCGAAAGGTTTGTCTTAATTCTTCATAGCTTAAATTACTTTGTTCAAAAAGACAAATCGAGAACTGCAATGAAACAAAAGACTTCGGTACCAATACAGAATTAAGAACGATTTTTGAGCTTTTCGCTCATAATTAACAGGCAGCTTTGAACTCGCACCATCATCAAAATATGAAGCAGCAGAATTTCTAATACTCAATAAGAATTTCACAACAAGAACAAATTAATTTATTTTGCTGGGTGGACACGTTTCCTGCCTCATTTGAAAAAACAGAATAATGAATAAAACTTGATAACAAAGAAAAGCTAATGATGTTTAATATTTCGTTAAAATTGAAGAACATTATTTTGATAGAGTCACACTTGGAAGGTTCAGATTTAAAAAGAAACTTCAATTTCATGTTTTTGTATCTAAAGATTTAATTTTTTCTACATTTATTTTTTTACATTTATTAAAACAAGCTGTGAAAAGTATGAAATTAGAAAATTGTACTCATGAAACCAAAAACACTCAGTGTATAAAAAACCGAGTTTTGTTTGGTCGTACCGCCCCCTGCCACCTGTTCGTAAAAATCAATCAATATGAAGCATTTGTGTTTATTGTTTCAGCAAGTTTTTGGTAATTTCAAAATGCAAGGAAATTAACAGTTGAAAGGACTCTCAACTTACTCAATTGAAAGTGCATGTTCAGTGAAAACTGAAAAAACTGAAAACAAACCGCAGCTGTAAATGAAAACTAAACCATTCCATCTTTTTTGGTTGATTTTGATTTTCAAAATTACAAAAATTTTCCATTCTTTTTTTACATTTTCCGCTGAACTTTATAATTTTCATGTGTTGACTGGTGGCGTATATTTTAAGAACTCAGTTCAAGCCAACTGGGCAAGTAAATGAAAAACTTTATTATACTCTTTGTTTTCTAAAAAGCCGCCTCTTTCGTTTCTGAATGCTGTCATTCAAAATCAATTCTTATATTGCTGTCACGCCCAAATTTCAACATCACACCTGCCCACAGATCTGGGTTGCGTTGTTCAAAGGCTTGTTAACTTTAACCCTGGATTAAGCCAAAACTGCGATCAGCAATTTCTTCTCTAAGGGAAGGTTAACGGTTCTTTTAAAATCCTGTTCAAATTTTCCACGAAAAAATGTTAATTCCAAAGTTACAGTTTTTAAAATCAATTATATCAGCAAGGTTGAAAACAAGAACATGGGTCAAAATTTAACCCTAAGCTTTGAAATTCGTAACTGAATCTAATGACTAGTAACACAGAAAAAAATAGAGCTTCAGTCTACGTAGCATTTTTGTTATTACAACACGAATTAATCCAGAGATTACTGAATCGAATCGAGTTGGCAATTCAAGTTTTCCGGAATTTTAACCTATCAGTTTTTACTCACAATGGCCTAGTAAACAACTAGAATACATGTATTGGTCTTGGAGATAACACAAATCGTTTCTATATTATGAAAAACAAAAACTTTTCTTGCTTTGAACGCCATCAGCCTCAAATTCAAAAAGAAACGTCATTCTGAGAAATCTATATTTCACATAGCTTGACTTTAATACTGATATAAAGATGACTCGGCCACTGAACTCATTCTGAAAAGGATAAAGTATTTTTATGCGCATAAAAGGTGGATTTTCTAACTTTTTGCCCATTTTAGAATGAAAATATTCCGTGTATGAGACTAAAAAACAAATTTGAATTAGTTTGTTAGTTGACAGCCAAACTTGCTACACTGAGTCACCTCACAGTCTTTTCGAAGAAGACAAAAAATAAAACCTAAAATGAGCAAGGAACTTGCTTCCATCGCTTCGAGATTCATTCTCGCGGTCTTACTGGCAGTAGACTGTGAGCGGACTTGTAGCAAATCCAGTTGACAGGTGTGCTCCGGCTCCGGCAGTACAAACCAAGGAAGTCGCAACATTTTTGCACCCTTTGAAGGTAAAATAGAAATGATTTAAATCATTCGGTATCTAAGTCTTTAACAATAAAAGCATATTTATATTATGGTAAGTTTTGCGTCTCCGAAATTTCGCAGGAAATTAAATAAAACTGCAGATGTGCCGTATGTTGTGTGTTTACCTTGACGCCGTGACGGACCTCGTGTGTTTGACGCTACTCGGCAGGGAGTCGCTCGTGTTACCGCGTCCTGTTTTGCTTTGATAATTCTACCTTACATTTAATGAAAAGAAATGATTACCAAGAAATGATTTACTAGTGCCGATAGCTAGAACACGAACAGGTTCACGGCCTACAGTATCAATTTACAATCGACTCGTTATAGAAATATACACGCTCTTTATACAAGAACCAGTAAATTTTGCCGAGGCTCGTGCATTATTCTTTGAATTTTTTGGCGATTTCAGCCTCAATTTTTTCTTGTTTCTGTGAGCGGTTTTTAAGAAGAAAAAGAAATAATACAAGGTAGTGGAAAATTAAACGCCTTGCGCCACACATGTATTCTACGGCTGAATTTAGAGGCGAACTACCTTTGACTTTGTTGTTTGTTGAGCAGTCTTTACAGTGAATCTTTTTATGTTTTATGCTGTATCGCTAAGTTTTAGTCAATTTTCTATCACAAAAACTTTCCTAGATATCAAGCCTCAGCCTGAGCTTGTTCTTAAATTTTGGAAAATTTGACCCTCGTTGTTCTTATAATGTTTTTCTTACAAAAAATAAAACGTGTATTCGAGCTCGAGGTTGTCATTCGGTATAAGTATAACTACAAGTGCTACAAATTTTAATTTGGAGCCCAAGAAAGGATGCTATTTAAATTTACGCCTTACAAGATTGTGACACCAAGCTTTTCTCTCCCAATTTCCAAAAACAATATAAAAGCTCCAAAACATAGAAACTCATCTTTTCTATTTTTCACCTTAAGTACTCATATATTGAAGCTATAAAACACCATAAAGACCGTAACGAAACGATTAGTACAGTATGCGTCGACTTGTCGAACGCCAAAAGCGTTTAATGGTTGAGTGATTTGACCCTAATTTGCCTCAGTTCTGCGAGCTAGGAAAACTAATAGCAATGTTAATTCTTGTGAACTGCTCAGCTAAAAGTTCCGACTTGTTTTCATATTACTAGAAAACTGCAAAAACTGCTGTTTAGCTTTATAAAGTTTCTAGAAACATCCTTATCCCGCGGCGTTTACACATGTCGCTGAACCATACAATTATATAATTAATTATAATTTTAAAATGATTGGTTTCAAGCTTTAAAACATGGCAAAAGGTGTTTGAATTGTTAGTAAAAGAAAAACTTTTGTCAGTTACATCACACCTCTGTGCTCAATTTCCTTTTCCAAGTTTTCTTCCCCATATTTTACGTCTTTCTTGTGGCCTTCTGTTACTTGTGACTTGACAGTCCTCTGCAATATTGAAATAATTTTCTTGTTTACATTTAATATGAACAATAAACTGTCGCCAAACCGATAATTAATCCAAACTCGTGAATTCAGAAAACACATTCAAAATTTATTAGTTTGTCAATTTTACCAGTTTTACTTGCAGTATGCAGTATCGTAGTCTGGAATATGAAACCATTATAGGAACAGAATTTTGAAAACCGTGAATGTATGCACCAGAAAAATTCCAAAGCGCAACACAGACATCTCGTAAAACTCTTGTAACAGCGAAGGTGTTAAAATCTTAAAAGAAAGAGTAAAGATTTTGTGTTTGTATAGCTTTAAAATCTAATGATTCAGTTAGACTTACCTGTCGGGTAAAATGGACGAAAAGCAATATCAGGACGCAAATAGCTTCTTTCATGGTGGAATCAAGTAACGAAGATAAAAATCCCAACGTAAACAATTATCTCGCTCACAATCTCTTGATTATATACAAACGTCTGAAACCAGAACTGACAGACCTGCGAACAAAAAAGTCAATCACTGTTTACCTTTAAATGCTTAGTTCTCTGTACAAGCTGTAGGGCAGTATTCTTACCTCAATGGCCTACAAGTCTCTCGTAAGATTTTAGTAGTTTTCAAAACCAGCACGGAATTTGCTCCAAAGCCTCGTCTCCAAAAGATGTTTCCAATTTCATTTGCTGGAGTGGATATTTAGAATATTTGTCTAATAAGATTGTCTTCAATGACCTCTGGCTCACCATTTACCAATGATATGGTAGACATGCATTCGTGTCTGTCGACAGTTGGGGTGAAAAACAGACTGCATTAATTCATGTTGTCATTCTTGCACAGACTTTCACCTAATTAAAATAATTTTGATAAAACTGCAGCCCAAACTCATCAATGTTACATGCTAAAACCATATGGACTGGTTACTAAAATTTCGTTTTTAATCGTTTTATCAACGTGAACAGAGACGATTTGAAGATACTTTACCGACCTATCGAGTTTTACAGAAGGGCCAGGGGCCTTTCACGACCTTAAAAGGATGTTTATAAATTATAGTACTTAAAAATTATCTGAACATCTAAGATAAAAGGCTGGTTGCGTGGGTGTTTAAACACAAACAATTTAAATTTAAATTTAAGTTAGACACAGCGTTTCGGACTAAAGCCCTTAAGGGTAATGTAAAAGAAGGACTTTAAATTTAATAGTTCGAAACGTTGTAGATTAACTTTTTTTCTATAGTATCCAACTTAAACTAACATTTTAATTGAATATCTAAGAGATGATTGATATCGTTCTCATTATTCAATACTGTGATATAACTCATTATGTTGTTAAGCCTCAACAAATATTTTAATTCATATGTTTAAAAATCCAGTTTCATGTGTAAAATTGCATGTAAAATTAAAGTTCTTACTAGTATAAGACCAAGGGTCGTGTTTGAAAACGTTTATACAGTCAGGAAATTTGTGGGCGATTGTAATATATTTAACAATTAGATTATGAGCTCGAGATTTCTATCGAGTGTAATAGTAAAATTACACAGGTGACTATACAAAATCGCGCGCGCTGATTGGTCGACAAACTCAGACTATCACACGATAGTC